>NIPQ01092604.1:0-10009 GCA_002806875.1 Lepidotrigona ventralis hoosana
TATGTATTATTTATTTCAGAGCATAAAAATCTCCATATTCTCATAAATAATGCAGGAGTGATGAGATGTCCCAAGAACTATACGCAAGAAGGAATTGAAATGCAATTTGGTGTAAATCATATAGGACACTTTTTGCTAACAAATTTGTTATTAGATGTTTTAAAAGTTTCTACACCATCAAGGATTGTAAATATTTCAAGTAGTGCACACAAACGTGGCAAAATTAAATTAGATGATTTGAATAGTGACAAAAATTATGAGCCTGGTGAAGCATATGCACAGAGCAAATTAGCTAATATTTTATTTACAAAAGAATTGGCAAATAAATTAAAAGGTTTAATTCTTTTGATAGAAACTAATTTCTAATTTTCGAATAAATAATGCAATTAATGATGCATTATTCTTTTTATATCATATAGGAACTGGCGTTACAGTAAATGCTGTTCATCCTGGTATAGTACGAACAGAAATAATGCGACATATGGGAATTTATCAAAATCGTTTAGGTAAATGGTTTGTAGATACAATGACATGGATATTTATTAAGACACCCAGAAAAGGAGCACAACCTGTTTTATTTACTGCATTAGATTCATCTTTAGATAATGTGACTGGCGAATATTTTGTGTAAGATTTAGCAGATTTTACTATAGTTGATTTAAAATATTAATAAATTACTAGAAATTTATACCTCTACTGTCAATATGGTTCTTCGTTAATACAATTGGCATTATGAATCTTTCATTTGTTTTGTATTTCAACATATTCGTTGTTTTATGCATTAAAAAAAATCTGAAAAATTTCTGAAGTATTATAGTTTCTAATTTGACAATTTTTGCAATAAAAATAAAAATTTGAGAAACTGAAGAATAAAATTTTTGCCTAGAAATTGATGAACCATAATTTTAGTGGAGCGTTAATGCTAAATAAATANGGTTCTTCGTTAATACAATTGGCATTATGAATCTTTCATTTGTTTTGTATTTCAACATATTCGTTGTTTTATGCATTAAAAAAAATCTGAAAAATTTCTGAAGTATTATAGTTTCTAATTTGACAATTTTTGCAATAAAAATAAAAATTTGAGAAACTGAAGAATAAAATTTTTGCCTAGAAATTGATGAACCATAATTTTAGTGGAGCGTTAATGCTAAATAAATACATACGTATACATAGAATTATATATATAATATAATTATCAGTTTATTTTGGTTTTAGTAATAACAAAATAGCAGAAGTTTCAAATGAAGCAAGGAATGATAAAGTTGCAAAATGGCTATGGGCAGTTAGTGAGAAATGGACTAAATTGAATATATAATATAATTATCAGTTTATTTTGGTTTTAGTAATAACAAAATAGCAGAAGTTTCAAATGAAGCAAGGAATGATAAAGTTGCAAAATGGCTATGGGCAGTTAGTGAGAAATGGACTAAATTGAATTATGTATAAACTGATGTAAATATATGTAATTTTAATAAAACTTATATAGCTAAGATTATTTTCTTTTATTCTATAAATGATATTTTTTTATATAAAAATATTCATAGAATTGTTTAAAAATAGTTTTAATCTTACTTAAAAAAAATAAAAATAAGATTTGAAAGGATTACTTTGAAAGACAATCGATATCTTGGGATGTAATTAGTGATAGTTTATATTAGATTTGTAGATAAACAAAAATATTTGATTACTAAAATATATTTAAATATTTATTCTTTTGTTTCTATTACTTACATAAAGATATTTCATTTTTTAAAAAATTAATTTGTAAAATGTTAAATCTCCATATGTGTATTTTACATAATATTAATCTAAATTTTATTATTAATTATATTATTATTTTTATTATTATTGTTAATTATATTATTATTATTATTATTATTTAAAATTAATTTGTAAAATGTTAAATCTCCATATGTGTATTTTACATAATATTAATCTAAATTTTATTATTAATTATATTATTATTTTTATTATTATTGTTAATTATATTATTATTATTATTATTATTATTTATTAATTAAGTATTTAATAACATTTCTTTCGTTCCCTCAATTTTATTTGAAATTTATACAAACATAAACTTTGCGTCTGCGCATTAAATCTAGATTTTAAAAGTTTATTATTATTATTATTATTATTTATTAATTAAGTATTTAATAACATTTCTTTCGTTCCCTCAATTTTATTTGAAATTTATACAAACATAAACTTTGCGTCTGCGCATTAAATCTAGATTTTAAAAGTACGTGTCGCAACTACGTCATCGTAAAGGTTAGATGATTTGATGTCTCGTTGTTTATTCCGTATATAACAATATATAACGGTACATATGAAAAAGTACGTATATTTGTTAATGTATATTACGATATAATAAACATATTATATAGATAATTTATATTAAATTACATGTATGTAATTTAATAAATTGATGTTAATGAAATTAAATGACATTTAAATTTATGTTACTCTCTATAGGTAAAAGTTGCAATAAAATTTATTAGGTTAAAAAAATTAAAAAAAATGTTACTTCAAACGTGGAAATCGGCAGATAACATTGTGAGGAAAGATGTAATAAAGCCTGGCACTTTCTGTAAAAAGCCGACTGAATGCGCTACTTGTGAAGTTATTATTGAAAACATAAACGTCACAAACGCATCTGCACACGATTTGGAAAGCAAATTTAACACGGAAATTTTAAATAACAGAAGCAAAAATACCTTAATTATAGGTGAAGCGAATTGCGAAATAGATCGTCAAATTGAACGAGCAGTACAAATGATGATGGTTTCAGAGAAAAGTTTAGTTACAGTAGACGTATTGTTAGAAGGCATTGACAATAGCTTAGTTATTAAGTTTGAGATAACATTAAATGATGTACAACCATACAAGCCAATTTGGGAATGGACACCAGAAGAGAAATATTCAGTAGCCTTGAAATATAAAGAAGCAGGTGTAGGTTTATTTAAGGAAGGCAGATATGTAGATGCATTTCATAGATTTAGCAAAGCTTGTAAAATTCTGATAACGTTAGAGCCAATACAAGATTTAGAATTAGATAAGACATTAGAAAGTAATATTTACAACTTGAGACTTGTACTATATAACAATATGGCTGGGTGTCAATTAAATCGTAAAAATTATGAACACGCAATATCTTTATGTAATAAAATTTTGAACAAAGAATCTAACAATGTTAAAGCGTTATATAGAAGAGGAGTGGCGCATGGAAATTTGAAAGATGTGGAGAAAGCTGTGGCAGATCTAAAAAATGCTGCTAATTTAGAACCACATAATCAAACAATAAAAGAACAGCTTTCAATATATAATGTGAAATTACAAGAGGCAAACCAGAAATTTGAGAATATGATGAGAAGAATATTCAAAACTTGAAAAGTGGTGTTAATGAGTTTATCTATAAGGAAGGATTGAATGAAAATTCCTCATTTTGTAAATAAAAAAAATAAGTATTTATTTTTATCTACAATAATTCACATATTACAAGTAGTTTATTATTTTAAAATTACAATAAAAAGAATTTGTTATAACATGTAATTTTGTAATTCTATATATTTATAATTATTGTTAATAAATCATTCTTACATGTCTTTTACTTTTTTTGTAGCTTATATTTGTTAGAAGAACAAAATTTTTCCTATTATTCAACAAAATATAAGAATATAATAAACTATATTAATACATACCTCTAAAAAAATTAGTTTATGTATATATTGGCACTTTTATTATGCTGCATTTTCATTTTTGAAAAGCTTTATTAACTAAAACAGTATTGAATCTACAGGTATTTTCAGAAAATAATATTAGAACCATGTTAAAATGTTATTTGTAAATGTAATAGTAAAATGATAGTAGATTTTTTAAAACTTGCATATTATGTTACACTAAATATATACATTTAATAAATGTATTAAGAAATATTTGTAGAATGTGCAAAACCATTTTTTATTGAAATAAAAGTGATCATTAATAAAACTTTTGTCCTTTTTGTCATCGTAAATTATAAGGAGAAATATAGATTTCTATAGATTGAAACACGCAATCAAGCTTAAAGTATAAAAAATTTTGAATTTTCTATTTTTGTTATTATGTTATAAGATATTGAGCTGAGATAAAATTGTTTAATGCTAAATTACATAATGTGTGAGTATATTTAATCCACTGGAATTAAGTATATTATCAATTTAAAATTCATTAAGTGTGAAAAACATGAAATAGTATTTACACTTCAGTTTATTAAAAAAATTAAACAATACAATAGTAACTGATGTAGAATAAATCTGGCACAAATATAATTTAAGTATGTTAGTTCATATACATAGAATAATGCATAAATATACAAAGTGTGTTTTATTAAAATTTTGTTTCAAAAATATTTTAATACCCTTTTTTTATGATGTTGAAATACGCTTAAATATATGTTCCTAACTAAGTAGTTAAATACAAATTAAATATTATATTTAAAAAAAAAGATGATGTACAAGTACTTGTTTCTAAAAATTTGTTTACACTTTGTTTTTTTATGTATGTATGTATGTATATATATCTATATATTTCAATATAAAAAAAAAATTAAAATTGGTGATAAACATTAACAACCCCAAAACAATAACTTCTATCCAAACTATAATCTTTATCAATAATTATGGAATTTTATTTTTCTAATAATGTAATATCCATCATAGACAATACTAATAATGATGATTTTCAACAATCTAGTAAGGAATTATAATCAAAATATATATTGTATATACATTCACAGTCACTTTAAATTAAAATATGTAACGCACAGTCCCTCCTTGTGACTTAACAAACAAAAAGCTATTTATGGCCTCAAATTACATGGTCAAAACAATGAAATTTTGTTATGTCACTTACTGGTTTTAATACATTGATGTGTATCTCTAATGCGCTTGAGAAATTGGGACACAAAGGGAATGAACATCATGTTAGTTTAGGCTTGCCATTGGCAGTGACAGTGGCATTCATTGTTGTATTTGTAGCCATTTCAGCAGCTTGAGCCACTGCTACAGACACTGACTTCTCCACAAATTGTTGATAGACTGGTTTAATTAACTGAACAGAAATAAAAGTAGATTTTCTTTAATATATTTATAATGCATGCAAAATAATGTGAATTTAATATAAAATAATTATTGACTTATTATATATTTTAGCACATAAATGTAAAATAGTATGACATCTAATGATCAAAATTATTATTTAATTACAATTATGATATAGCTTTGATAAATGAATTACGCGTGAGAGGACAACCATTTTTTTCAAACTGAAATAAAGAATAAAAATTATTTTTATTTTTATATTAATTATAAGCAAACCCCATACCTTTTGTACAATCGCTCCTGTTAGTATTCAGCTTACATTAAGGAGGAAAAAAAAAAATAGTAACATAATATTAAAGGCAGTATTTATATAAGTAAAAAATGTAATATTAAAAGTAATGAATGCATGTATATAATAAATGTGCAAATATGACTAGAACAGTTTAATTATATATTATAAAATGATTTATAGATAATCTAGATAATAATTATACAATTTAGAAGTATTGTCAAAAGTAACATTTGTTAGGTAATGCAAATATTCCGAAAAAAGTGGGGAGTAATAGTTTAAATAGGAATCATATAATTTAGAAATGTTATTAAAAATAATGTCTGTAAAGTGTTGTAAATATTCTGAAAATAGGGAAGAATAAAAATTTAAATAAGAATCATATAATTTATAAATATTATTAATAGTGATGTTTGTCAGGTGATATAAATATTCTGAAAAAATGGGAAAGTAGCGATGTAAAATGGAATTACAAGAGTGGAAGAACTCAGAGGCAGCATAAAAAACAACATCTGTTATGGAATATAAATGTTCCCAAAAATTAGGTACATTTGCAGAACTAAAACGAATAACGGGAGAGAGGAAACGAGATGGGGAAGAAAAAGTGGAATCACGTAAAATTAAAAACCATGATGAAGCAGCAGCCACAGCAAGTGTAAGTACAGTGAATAGTACGCCCATATCTTGGACCTGTAGAAATCATATGTGGAAGGTATGAGTCAGAAAATACGGTGAAATGATGAGCAGCAATTATTTACATCACCTAGTTAATACCTTGTGCTACATACAAGTACAATACCTTCGTTAAAGGAAAAGTCTATCTTTTTAGCGTGCGTAATATTTTAAATACATGGGGTTTTTGTTAGATGTTAGCGCAAATTTTTGATATACATATTTTAAGTAGCAAAACTGTAAAAAGAAATTATATCAACTTCTATTTATGTGACATAACTATGTGATATGAATGATTAAATGTGTGCATAGTACATTAATGCAAAATTGGATATTAATTGAAAATATCTAATTATATATACTTCTCATTTACAAATTACTTCTCATCATTTTAACGCGTTTAGAATTAGCGTTATCAATAAATAAAATTTATTAATTTTATGGTTATAGAGATTTTACGGATATCTGTTACTAGTATTAAGTGGAAAGAATTCAAATACTTAGATTTATACGTAGATAAATATACATTACTTACATTATTCCATAATGTATTAGCCACTTCATCTATTACTACTCCAAGTGTATCGTAGTTACCACTGTACCTATATCGATAAAAGATAGTTATAATTAAATCAAAATCGAAAAGTTAATTATTTTTTATGTAAAT
Organism: Lepidotrigona ventralis hoosana; assembly: GCA_002806875.1. Classification (NCBI taxonomy): domain Eukaryota; kingdom Metazoa; phylum Arthropoda; class Insecta; order Hymenoptera; family Apidae; genus Lepidotrigona; species Lepidotrigona ventralis. Next base: position 6,713 of record NIPQ01092604.1, read on the forward strand.
TATTTTTATGTACCTAATATATGCCAACAACATGAGAGTTAATATACAGATGCACATGATGAAGTTACAGATATTTGCTAGCAGGTATAAACCAGTAAAGCCAAATACTGAGGATAAAAAGTACATAATAGCAACAATTGCGCCATACACGCCTGCGGTTCGTGTTGATTTGAAAACATTTTTGCTTTCATTTTGTGCTTTAAAGTGAACGAACACTTTGTCCATGTCCTGTAGTAAATCATGCATTAACGTTTCTAACATTAAGAAAAGATAATAAATAAATATAATTCCAAATAGGCTCTCACTTCACATAATTTTTTCATATAAGTTTGACTAAATGCATCTCCTCCCATTTTCCTTTTATTTTGGAATATGCACATAGCTTTGTCCATACAACGCGTGTGCTCGTTTTCTAAACGCGCTGTTGTTAAATATGGTTTCTTGGATCCACAAACATCTTCCATTAGTCGTATATAAAATTCTCTAGCTTCTGTTACCGCAGCTAAATTGTTTGCTTCTGCTGTTGCCTAAAAAATAAAATAAAATATACAAGTGTAAATGCATTGATACGATAATCGTCAAGTTATATATATATATATATATATATATATATATATATATAAATATATATATATATATATAATTATATATATATATATATATATATATATATATATATATATATATATATATATATATATATATATATATATATTACATAAACAAGTAATGAAGGAGAACTTACCACTAGCATACTTTTTGGTTCTGGAAGCTCGTTTCCTTTATAAATTTTCATATAGCTTTTGAAATATTCTAGTAAATCTCTTGCCTTTACAAGTTGACCATCGATTTTCTTTGTAACCAAATTCTCTGGCGCTAATAACATCGGTATCAGTATTTTAAGCTGTTCTTTAAATTCTGGCTGAATTTCCGATAATCTGCCATCGAAGTGAGGATTGGTGGCAATATTGAGACCGGGATGTGGCATAAGGAAGCAAGATATATCCGAGAAGCAAGACTTAATATGCTTCCTTAGACTTTGCAATTCTGGATGCTGTTTATCAGAGATTTCTAATCTTCTGTTCAATATCTCTTTGCCACCTTCTGCACCGTAAGCCGCCTCGTACGGATAACTCCAATCTCTTACTAAGAATTGCAATTTCTGGAATGGTTTGCGCCCGGATTTTTGTAAGGCGAGCCTACCATATTCCGTGAAAAGCTGCAAGTGCTGAAGATCGTCCTCTTGGATATTTTGTGACAGATTATAAATTTGTACAGATGACAACATTGTACTAAGAGCAAACACAGTCGCACAATCCTTCACCGTGGACTGACTGTCGAAAGCACCTTGTGTATCCATTAGGATCACAGCAACTTTTTCACCGTCCGGTAGAGTACCGCGGAAAACTTTCGACCACATTAATATGCCTGTCGTGTCTCTTTCAGAGCCACCTTTCCACGAAAATCCACTCAGTGGTTCATTATCTTCGCCCAGCCAGGAATCCGTTTGGTTATTATTATTATACTATTATGATAATATGTTGTAATTGTTTTCAGCAAGCATGGAGGAAATAAAAAATAATTCTGATTAGTCAGTTGGTTTTATATATATATATATTTACCATTTGCCTTATTTCTACAATTATTTCATACTCATAAAAGTATGAATTTCCACAAATATCCGCAATCTAGCCAGGATATTTAATTATTTATCATATATATATATATATATATATATATATATATAACATATATTATGAAATAATTGTAGAAATAAGGCAAATGGTAAATGAGTACAATTGTAGTTGAACAAATGATAAACTCTTTCATAAACGCACGAATATATGCAATCTAATCGTAATCAAGTTCGGTGTATCATTTCTGTGTATATAATAACATACCTGACTGTTCATATAACGCAAGAAGAAGTCAAGCAGGAAGCTTTTGCCTTTTCTGAAAGCGCCTGCCACTGATACAACAACCACGCTCCTGTTTTTAATGTCATTTTCAAGGAGAATTTTCGACAAGGCTTCTTCGTTCAACTCGAAACTGTGGTCTGGATGAGCAAGTACAATTTGTACAGGTTGTCCGACATCCGAGGTGTTTTTATCCTGACTATCCATTGAAAGACGTTCTATTCTTTCTTGCCAACCCGATCGATCTAACGAGGACCATAAACAAAAACGAGTACAATCAATTAATTACGTATCACCTTTAGAGATAAGATTAATAAATCAGACAATCTCTATAATCAAATATCTTAATTTTATAATTCTATTAATGTTATTCAGATTCTTGTAGAAGTTCACATCGTACCAAGAAGGAAAGGTATATTTATTCTTGTCTTGTGCATATATACTCTCATTACGTATTCGCTGTTTTTTAAAATTTTTAATATAAACCTTCAGTTTCTTGGAATCGCGTTCTTTTTTCACTCGATTAGCAGAAATTTTTGTAAAATAAAGGAACATGGAAACAACTCGTTAACCACGAACGATGAAAATCTTTCACTTTGATGTGTGACATTCAGAGGCCTTGACATCATTCAGGCACATGACTAAGGAGATGTAATCTAGATGCGTGTGATATAAAAACGAATTCTACAAAATCAGCTACTGGTTATTAAAATTGTTACTTATGCCACGTGACTCGTTGAAACACGTAACTTAGACGTTCATGCAAACAATATTACAGGCTTGAGTATTACGATAATGATCTAATTAAATAATCATCTGCAGTTGTGCTATCATCAGTGAGCCACGTATAATATCGCATTTACATGTTTAATTCTTTGAACTTTACTTACTATTACGAAGAGAATACAAGATCTTTACGTAATCGACAGAATTTAAATAATCATCTGCAGTTGTGCTATCATCAGTGAGCCACGTATAATATCGCATTTACATGTTTAATTCTTTGAACTTTACTTACTATTACGAAGAGAATACAAGATCTTTACGTAATCGACAGAAGCGTCTAAATGAAGTATACAGGCAATTTTATTCGTGGATTTGTCAATTTTTCTATACAACAAAAAAAGAGAAAGCTCTCGAAGAGAGGATATCTATGTGAATAGCTATCATAGAGATATAGAGGATATCATAGAGATTATATCTATGTGAATAGCTGAAACGACTCGGAGATTACCATGTGATCTTGATTACGCATGTAATGATAATTGGTGTAATGATAATTCCACGTTTCATGAGTTCCGTGTACACTTTCGTTTTTCAGTATAATTTCTATGGTGCGTGATTAACACGTGGAGCGGCGAGTTACATGGAAATTTCTCAC
>NIPQ01092605.1:6131-18941 GCA_002806875.1 Lepidotrigona ventralis hoosana
TATCCGCAACTATAATTCCACTGCATAAAAAAAAAAACAAGTACATAGGTACATTTATGTATTTTTACTATTTGCTAACCGACTTTATTTTGGTTACGTACGAAATAAATAAACAGAAGGACTACTTAATAATGTAGATATAAGTATACAGCATAGTTTAGCAAGTAAATGAATTGACTCTAGTGAATGAAAAGAAACAGTGCTCTGCTTCTAGGGCGAATATATGTGCATGTCTGCTGGCGTTTACTGCAGCAAAAGCACAATAGTTAAAAAGATATGAAATATTTTTACTGTGATGATAATAATGTTTATACAATGATCAAATACTATGACTTGTATGATAATGATTGTAATATTAACTATCCAACGTTTTTTAAAAGGAAAAAGAATTGAAAAATCGCGGAAGGTAATATTCAATTTCCGTGCGTAATGATAAGTCAACGTTCCGTTCGTTCAACTTCATCCGTTTTATTTCCACTCTCCTTTTCTTATTATTTTTTTTACTTAAAACGTTCTCCTTCCATTAGTCACCATCAGTTCGACAGACATAACTGCATATATGGTGCTACTACTTACATCACGCTTTAACATTTTTTATCTACTCGATAAGACTGCTCAGCAATGTGGAGATCGTGCCGCAATTCATTCGACGCGCTCTTATCATGAATTACTCATAGTTCTCACGCTGTTATTTTTCATCATGAAAATCTGTCCAAATAACGATAATGAAACATTTTTTAAACTGCCAACCTAACGACAATGTCTTCGTACGAGCGGAGGCATTTCCCTTGATTGATTTGTGTAGTTAAGCGTGACACACAAAGGGTCAAGAAACTGTTATTTCTGTGCCTAATGTCTTTTAAATACCGTGTACTTCCACGCAAGATACGTTCTCTTTCCGTTGGGCGAGTATTTTAGGGGCAGCTTGATTGGAAGAGGTGTACACGTTCTTTTTATACATGTAGAATTCTACTGGCAAATTCGTTGTTTATGTTCCTGTTCTGTAAAGAATACTAGCCATCTTATTCTACATTTAGTGGGATAAATGAGTAAACCACGTTAATTATAATCCGAAACAGGGTGACTTCCTTTTTTTTTTTTTCTTTTTTTTTGTTTGACCAAGAGGAAAAGAAAATTGTCTTCTTCTTTGTAAGTTTGATATAGCTGTGCCTCTCCTCTCTGAAATTTCAGTGCAATTACTTACACGGATACAATTGAACATAGACAATTTATTCTATATTAGAATGAAACGAGAATATTGTACAGTTTTAACTTAACAAATTGTATCGGAATCAACATCCAACGCGCAATGAAAATTTCAGTTTGCGTCGAAGCACAGCAAACTTCTTAATTGTTAAGATTAATTTTATATTTTTACGGATTAACAATGACAACATATTGGTTAAAGACTGTGTAAAGCGATGCGGATGAAACGATCATCCATTTATAAATAATTGTACCAATCGGTTTGTAATCACGTGGACGTTACGAGATATTTCGTTGTAAAGATGTAAAAGAGGAAGCACAATATTTTATAGTGTTTCTGATCAATGAGCGACATTAAGTTTCGAACGATACGATTTCGTAAAGTAAGATTTAACAATTTCGTATAATTAACAGGTTACGCATTCGGAATTGATCGAGTATATTTCATTTCTACGTGCGTTCACTTGTTTTATTTTTCAAACTACTTCTTACTGATTTTTGTACTTGATTATAACTTACAAACTAATAAATAGTTCCACTTATTTCTTACTTTATTGTAACTTGCCATAATTGTATGACGATGAAGAATGTAGGAAATTAAACACGAAAAAAAATGTGGGTACAACTTCCAAATTCACCGCAACTTAGCCCTGCTAATAGGATACATATCGATATCATGAAATCCTTCAAATGAGAAACTTGACTTGTTATAATTAGAAGGCTATAATTAATTTGTACAAGATCAACCTATTGTAATAAAGAATACAATCTTGCCTACGATTTGTGTGTTATTATGTTAGTTTTTAATAATCATTACTATACGGCTGTACTACCACCAATGTTTCAAATACTTCCTTTCCCGAGTGCCTGAATTTATTAACTGAGTGAAACAATAAATCATCAGTTAATAAGATACAACAAATGATTTATTCCACAAAAATGAAAAACATAAATGATAACAAATACATTTTATCATTTACAAAATAAATTTTAATCAAATAATTGTACAATTGTGAATTAGTTATTTTTATTTGAAGCACTTATATATACAACGTGTAATTTATTGAAAAATAATTTTGCAAATCAGTGACTTCACTGATGTTTCTCTAATGCTGTGGTCAGTAATTCATTCAATGATTCTAATAATATACGTGGATTTTCAATTAAACCAGCTTCTACCATACTGTTAGTGAATAACTGAAACAGATTAAAAGAAACTTCAGAACAATAATTTAGAACATAAAATATGAAAATATCAGAATTAGAATCCTGATATAGTACCTGTTTTATAAGAAGATCTGCCAATTTTGTATCGGTTTTTATTAACTGACAAAGCTTTTTAATGAGGGAATGTTTAGGATTTATCTCTAAACATGGTCGAAGCAGGGTGTACAACATTTCATCTCCCATTTGACGGGTTTGTATGCGAGCAAAATGTCTTGCACTTGCCATTTCTTGGACTGTGATAACACACGGATGTGACTCAAGTCGAGTCGTTGTTTTAATATTGTGTGCTTTCTCGGATAAAGTTTTCTTCATGTATGTTATAAGATCATTAATTTCAGTTTGATTAATAATACCTAAGTAGAAAGAAATATTATAGCAGAATATTTATATAAAATCAAAAACCACTGTGACATATCACGTACCAGGACTATCAGATTTTGAATCCGATTCACGTAATTCTTCTTCGATAGAAGTCAGCTTGTGAGAATTAAACTGTCTTAAGTGCAAGAAAATCACATCATCATGTGCTTCATAACAAAATAGTACTTCGATATTTTTTTTCTTTAGAGATTCGTAATATGGCGATTGTTCAGCTAATTTTCGGCTAAAATTAAGAAGTAAATTCAAGTACAGTCTTAATTACATATACTAGCAAAAAATGATTAACTTACTTTGGTGCTAACAAATAGTAAATCTTATTTTGATCAGAAGGCATTCGTGCGCAATAATCTGTTAGATTTACCAATTCTTCTGGTGGTTTTGCAGATGACTCAAATCGTAAAAGTTTAGCTATACTCTCCTATTAAAACAAAAAAAAAAAATATATTAAACTATTAAAAAAAATTAAACTATTATTACGAAAATATAGTATTCGTAAAAAGAAAAAATACATTACCTTCTCTTTCTGATCATCACTGCTCACAATACCTTCTTTTAAGAAGATACTATAATCTTTATAAAATTTATCATACTCCTCAGTTTGTTTCCGAGCTTTTTCATTCAAAAATTTTAAAACTCGAGCAGTTACAACATTGCGCAATTTCCTACAGTTAAAATAAGTAAAGATTTAAATCATTAGATGTGTGTATAAATGTTACGTATTTCATTTTTACCTATTTTTGCCTTACCCGATCAAAGTACTATTCTGTAACAATTCACGACTTAAATTAAGAGGAATATCTTCGGAATCAACTACTCCTTTGATAAAACGCATCCATTTTGGCAAAATAGTATCCACCTTACTTTTAATTAAAACTTTACGACTATATAACGAGACTCCGCTTACTTCACCTTTCGTAAAATCATATAATGGTGGTTTTTGTTCTGGAAAATATAGTAACGCTCTTATATTAAGTGGAACGTCAGTTGAATAATGTAATGTAAATCGCGGAGAATCGAAACAGTTTCCAATGAACATATAAAATTCTTTATGTTGCGCTGGCGTAATATCTTTAGGATCGAGCATCCACAATGCCTGAAAAGATATATGTAACAATATGATTTAATGTAAAATACCATAGAAAAATGCAAGCACTTCTATCATACCTGCATAGTATTAACTTTTTTGCCATTAACGTAAATAGGACTATTGATAAAGTTGCTGTACTTAGTTATGAGACCTTAGAAATATTAATATATAATTAATAGAAATGTTAATAATTGAAAAATTAATAATCTCATAAAAATTAAATCACATACGATTAACCGTGTCTTCATCGCTATATTCCCGACATTCGACATTCAGATGTATAACAATTTTTGTTCCTGGTTGAACTCCTTCGGCCTTTGAGATTTTAAATGTATTTGAACTAAGTAAAAAATATTTTGATATAAATTTATATTCCCATATTATATAAAATTAAAGATATTTGTATATTATTATTTTTACCCATCAGAAACCCAGCAAAGACCTTCAGCATCTGGTGCATATGACTTTGTAAATACTTCTACTTTATCAGCAACCATAAAAGCACTATAAAAACCAACACCAAATTGTCCAATAATTTGGGATGTATCACTGACATCTTGTTTCTCCTTTAATTTTTCCAAAAATGCCTGTATTAAAGAAAAGTACATATTGTAGTAAGATAAAAAATTTCATGTAATAAGAAATTAATAGTATATAGTTAAGTCATTTTAATTTATAAGATCAATTTATACCTACCCTAGAACCAGATCTAGCTATAGTTCCTAAATTTGATATTAATTCTTCTCGAGTCATACCAATTCCTGTATCCTGAATTATAAGTACCCTATTTTGTTTATCACTGCCAATATGAATTTCTAAACTTCTATCACCAATAATTTCTGCAGCTTTAGAATCACTTAGGCGCATATATCTTAATTTTTCAAGTGCATCGCTTGCATTGGAAATTAATTCTCGTAGAAACACCTTCAAATTACATAAAAGAAAGAAATTTGTTTCCAAAAGTTAAAAAATATTTAAATAATTCCATATAAGATAAAAATGATGTTACCTCTTTATTTGAATACAACGACTTTGCAACAATTTGCAAAAGCATCTGTGTTTCTGATTGAAATTCATGTTTAACTCCTTCCTCTGCGAAAATTAAAAACATGTCACATAAAAGATATGTCTTTAGAGATATTTTCATAAAGAAAAATGTATTGCAAATACCTGTAGATTTTTCTATATCTTGTATAATATTATGATTTTCTGTGGTTTTTGTTGCTGTCTGAGAGGAATAACTTTGTACCAAATTGCCCGTTATAGCTATACATATGTTCAAAAGTCAATTAGTGAACTAATTTAAATAAATCATTAAAAATAAATTGATTGAATCAAATATTATACTTATAATATACAATTACATAAATATTAATTGCATTTGTTTTATATGATCAACGAAAATATACAGATAACCTCAAAATTTCTTTAATTGAAAAAATAAAACAGAAATAAAAATAACATGACGTATGTCTATACAAACCTGAGAACCGTTGGCATTGTTTTTCTAAAATTCGTCTTCCAAAACGTTGACTTACTGGTCTTGAAAGATTTTTTCCAAATTTAATCGCGAGTCGCAATCTATGAATAGTAGCCATGTTTTCGAAATAACCAGAAACTTCCCACTCTTTCGCGTTTACACGTGATTCTGGCTTAACCATTCATTCATAATATAAAACAGTTGGCTCATGCAAAATCTTTACAACATTTAAGCAAAATTTCACTTTTTATAGTTGCATATTCAAACTATTCGGCAATAGAAATTTTAAAAAATTTTAATTTCTTCATTGCAGTAACAGATTTCATGATCCGTGAAAGTTAAAAGAAATTCTGTAAAAATATCTCCGATTATTTTTGATAAAATTTAAACATTTAAAGGAGCAAGGTAATCGAAGTAAATTAAACACAGGTTATGGCATATAAATTTGTTTATTATTATTATCTGTATAATATATTTGAAACAATATCATTCTACAACATTGCATAAAAATATACAAAGACATGACAAAATGTCTTGACTCTCGTTTGATAAAACATGTTTATGAATAATTTGATCAGCGTTGCACCGCTATCAGATTTAACTAAATTTATTCATTTAATAGGTCACTTTCGAATTACATTATATTAAACCGCTATTCATTCATTTTTTTCGTTTTTCTCTTTTTTAGTGTTTCTTGCTCAAACGATTCGTCAATGAACCTGGGATATAAAATCAAATGATCTTTTAAATTCCATCGAGAATTCTCATTCGCCGTGTATATGCACGAGAAAACTGAATAAAACTGGGAGTTCTCAATTTTTAAATGGGCATGGTTCTCATCCATCTGATAAACACTTATAAAATAACACGACATAAACTTAATAGCGATACGAACGATTATTTCTGTTCATATTTTTTTCTTATGCAATGAAGGAGTGTATGGCCTAAAAGAAAAAAAAAAAAAAAAAAAAAAAAAAAAAAAAAAAAAAAAAAAANCATTTAATACGCCCTTAAAGCCAAAAGAAGCCGGTGATCCGAAATATGTAAATCGAAACAGAAGAAAAGATTTCGAAAGGCCGCACGTTTGCCAACTTTTCAAATGCGCGCGCCGTATGAGAAGTGTAACGGAACTTACGAGAACCGGAAACGAAGCGCAATCGTAGACAAAGCATTCGCTTCGAGTGCGTCATAAACATGTTTAGAGAGTACATAGGCCAGAAATAAAAATAAAAGGAAGGAACGAACGAATAGATGAAAAAAAAAGAAAAAAAAAAGAAAAGGAAAGAAAACAGTAAAAGACGAGAGATGAAGAAATAGAATTGATGTCTTGAATGTATGAAGGGAAAGTGATCCTTTTCCCGTTGTGGCCTTTGACGAAAATTGAAATCGGCTCAGATTTAGCAACACTCTCATCCGAACGTAATTATTATCTTTCTTTTGAGATCATTGGCCGAAGGATAACAATGATAATTATAATATTAATAATGATAATAGCAATAAGTAATAATAATAATTAATAATAAAAATAATAATAATAATAATAATAAAATAATATAATGATAATAATAATAGTTACTTAGAAATAATAGTAATAATAATAATAAAAATAACTATCCGTAAACTATCCTTTACCAAGGGAGATATTACCCATTAGCTTATGTACATAATCTGTGTATATGATTTCTCATTTCTCTTCCTCCATTCTTCGTGTTAAATTACGAATTATTACAATAATTCACTATCGAATTCACTTCGATCAGCAACATAAATAATTATAACGCAACACTGTTTTCTTTCTTTCATCTCTTTCTTTATCTGTTTTGTTCGTTTATTTACAGGCATTATTTCCCTCGCGTCTCTATCCAATCAACGAGTGTCCATTCACTCTCTATCTCTATCGCTATCTCTTTTTTTTTATCTCCTTTATTCCTCCCCTCCTTCCCACCCCCGATTTGTTTCACTACTGTTTTATTGCTACTTCATCTCGTCTCTCTCTCTCTCTCTCTCGGTAACCCGATCTGCTTTCACATATTCGCGAACGGAAAGAAACGGCGAGGAGTAAGTTTCACGGCACGGATCATCGTAAACTATATCGGCGAAACTCTCGCGAAAAATTCATATCATTTCCGAGTCCCCAGGATGATCGCCTGCTGCGCCTTCTTTTTGACTAAACCTCCGCCCTCAATACGTACGCGTATCTAGTTTTATCGTTACAGCATTAACAATATATCACAATCTCGTTGAGAACAATAGCATTGAAGAGAGTATTGATTCTGCGTCGATGGATCTGCGGCGAAGACGCTAGCACGTTCATCCCGTTTCGCGTATGTTTCTTCTTTTCCCTTCTCCCCCCCCCCTATCATATTATTTATCCTTAATTTATCTGCGTAATCGAAGATCAATCTCAATCAACATCGATATTATTCGCTTCCCGTTCTATATCATCCACTCTCATCCGTCCCCTAATTGCGTATATCGATCCGACGTCCGTTCGTAAGATGGGACGCCTCAGTAACTAATTTCACAAATTGTCTGAATCGCTAATTATGTATCTCGTTTCGTTTTATTTCGTCAGGATTGTCACTGTGCACGCCCGTTACGTACCCGTCACGGACCGTATCCTATGACCTGTTCGAAGCGATTTCTCGCCAAGAAGGGAGAGAAACGGCTTTCGTTTGCATTCTCGATCCCCTCTCGCGCGCAATTCGGTCGAAGAAGAAAACGTCAAGACTCTGTGGCGCGACGGTGTTCGCCGATTATCCGTCAGCCGCAAAAATTACAGTCACGTGCTTCGCTCGCTTTCTCTTTGTCACTATCTACCTCTCGCCAACCGCATTCTCACTTACTACACGCTATTTACAATATACGACGAAGGAAAAAAGAAAACGATACGTTGCTATGCTTCTGTCGCCGTGATTTTAACAAAAGTCGTCGTCGTCGTAGCCGCCGTTGTTGGTCGAATATTTGTTTCATCGCAATTTATCGAAACCTCCTCCCGTATATTAGAAATACTGATCCCACAAATGTTGGTGTTGAATGATTGGTGTTTCATGGTCGCCCGGAAAAATTATTGAGAAAAAGTTTTATATATATATATATATATACGCATATGTATACATGTATAATTATTATATCTTTAAACTCGTTGAGTCACGCTCTGCTTTTTCTCGGTTCTTCCTCTCGTTGAATCCACTCTGTTATTCCAAAGAACAATCTCTTCGAACTGAAAATTCGCCGTAGTTCAACAACCCCGAAACTGAGAGAGTTTTAAGTCACGGATTCGGTGATTTAAACTCGATAGTTTTTAATNGTAGTTCAACAACCCCGAAACTGAGAGAGTTTTAAGTCACGGATTCGGTGATTTAAACTCGATAGTTTTTAATATAAAGAAAAAAAAAAAGAAAAAAAAAGATAAGAACATGTGAAACTCGATCGTTCGTTAAAACAAAACTAAATTGGAACAAAACTTTCGAGGAGAATACACCGGTCGTTCGTCGAAGATATTGTCCTCGGAAGAAACGAAATTCCCATGAAATGAACTGTTCGAAAAAAGAGGCTTCGATCCGATGTTGTCGACGACCTCGACGACTGTTTCTCGTATTCTTGTAAAGAGAGGATCAGTAGAAAATCATCTAGTCGACGCTCTACACACAAGGCAAGCGAGTACAAAATAAACTGGGTACAAGAACCATGAGTTGGTTTTATATAACTGTGAAATATATGTGTATATATATACCGTCCAATTTCTCACATTTTTATTTCTTCTTGTTCTCGCGCAGAGAAGTGCGTATTTGCAAAATGTTCCTTTCTCTCAAGAACAACAATTTAGAAAAGATCTCGATAATTGATCTCGCTGACCTTTACGACGAGGGATGATAGTTTCAGATCTATCGCTGTTGTCGGTTAACAGACACGTCAAAATACTCGCTGTTACGTTGTAAATTAAAAAAAAGAATCACATCTCCTCGCGTATTTCGATAAGTAATTCAGATGATATTTCCCGAAGTTTGTTTCCATCGATTGTACTTGGACTCGTGAGATTCTCGCACGACTTAAACGTGAATTGTAATTACTAGAGCTAATTACTAGAGAACGTGCAACATCCAAAACGAGAATTTGATTTCAATCCAGAATAGTTCCTGTCTTTTTCTATCGCAAAGGTCAGTTAATTGATAGTTTCACCACAGATTTTTCATGAGCCATTCGGTGTTGTGTATATAACGGAGCGTTGCGTGCTCTGTCGATGTCGACTAGTGGATCGTCGTTGCGCTAACATCTCCCATCAATGAAACTTCCAAATCTTTTAAAATCAAACATTTCTCTAATTATCTTTGACGATACTTGTCTCTTACTTTCACCGTTAAGATAGTTAGTAACCTACTACTGATGAAAGCAAAGACAAGATTAAAGGTAAAGTACTCCTCTAACGACATCATTTCTTTAAATTGTCATCCGTCACGTGTAACGAACTGAACTTCTTTTGGTAAAGAAACGATTGGCCCACTCGAATTTGCATAAAAGGTAAAAGTTGTTACATAGGACGATCTTATGATCGGATCATTGATCAATCCTTTGGTTACCTCGCGTTCGTTTGTGTACACGATTTTGGGTTCCAAATAGATAATATTTGATACAAAAAATTACAAAAGTTCGGGTAAATTCTTCGTAGATATAAATCTACTCTCTGAAAACGAATTCCACTCGACGAATATATAAAACAGAAAGTCGATTTAGTTATGCGAGAAACAAACATACTTAGGAATCATAACCTCGCGTTAATAAGATGCTCTAATAAAAAGGAAACTAGAAGAAGATTCTATCATAATACTTATTACGCAAAAGCAAGTTGCAAATCTTTCACATTTACATCTTCATAGTTCAGTCTACGCGCTGCAGTTACTGCCCATAGGTATTATAATCTGATGCCATCGAAAATTATTCCTCCATCACGGTGGATAGACATCCGCTCTATCGCAGGGTGAAATTCTCTCGCAAAATTGCAAGAGTCCGTTTAAATTGGGCACGAGCTACCCTTATGTCACGATAGTAATTTCACGAGGAGCCAAGGCCGACGGATTGACATTTTCGGTTTGGCTTCCCTCCTCTTTCCTCCTCCCTCTCCTCTTGTAATCCTTATCCCTCATCGCTGCTCCTACACTCGCTCCTATTTTCAGTCTGGTCTCTCCCTAACCGTGATATTGATCCTCTCCCCTTTCCGCCCGCGCGCGTTCGTCGCGACTGTACGCGTTAGACTGCCGCCGTTCGACCTAGTGTTGGGAAACGTCGACGTGCTTGATGAAAACGTCGTCTTTCCGCAGAGACACGGAACGGATTCTCGAGTTAATCGATTCACTTACGATTCAGAGTGCCAAAACTCGATGTTCCCTCTCGCGGAGAGGGGGAGGGGGGGTGAGGGAGAATAACACGGTAATATTTGTTAATAGAAACGTTCGACGAGGAACGAGGATTAACAGGGAACGTGAGCAATCCGCTTAGCAACAACAGCTTCGAAGGAATCGATAATGAGCGAAGTTGTTCGTCAGGATTATCGCGCGAACAGATTCGCGTGCGCCACCGCCGCGGATCAGTCAGGAAAAAATTCGTTCTTTTCGCTTCGTCTCTTTTTTCCCCATATTTCCCTCGCCTTGTCGATCGATGGAACGATGGCTGTCGTGAATTTTTCAGCCATCACCGCCGCAGAGACGCGTTACCGTCTCTGATTCTCGCCGGAGAGAATCGATAAAAAGATGACTCACACTTCGAANAGGGTATTCAAAGGGTATTGTAACTTTTATTCTATCAATATCCCGTTCAATTTAAATTTAAATTTGAAATTTCATAGGTTTGCAATTTTTCACTTTTTCTTTTTAGATCGAGTCACATTAACTTGTACGATATTATACTCGATATTATATAAGTGAAGGGATTAACACCGTATCGTATCATCTTAATTCCCACATTTTCTTTCCTTCCTTCGTGTCGTCTTTCAAACAATATATAAGCACAACAAAATCTCCTCCCCGATTCTATCGGGAATAAAATACAACATTGATAACGAGAAACCGAACAGATACGGGGCTCGATATTAACCAAATATCGCTATCTCGCGCGGCGGATCATCTCCCTGCAAATTTCAATCGCGGCTGCCTGTTTGCACTACAAACGAGCGAGCGAAATAATTTGCGAAGCTATTAAAGAATCGAGTCGATCGAAAAAACGGATCCGGCGAGAGAGTAGGGAAGAGGAGGAGGAGGAAAGGAGGGAAAAAACAAAAAGTAAAAAAAAAACGAAGAGCGATCAATCGCCGACCTTTCTGAAGCGATCCAGCGAAAACCGCGCGTCTGCCATTTCTCCTACTGCGCGAGGTGAGAAAAAAAAAAAAAAAAAAAAAAAAAAAAAAAAAAAAAGGNAAGAAGAAGCCCTGTCCACGATGAGTGACCAGTTCGACCATTAATGCGTCGCCCACAATAAAGAGTCTCCATTGGGAGACGATCTCATCTTTCAGTTTCAAGGAAAAATGTAACGATCTAGTAGAATCTAGCAGAATACTCTAGAACTTAGTAGAGACACGAGTATAATATATGATAGTAATGTTACATGATAGTTAGATATGATAGTAATAATAATAATAATAATAATAATAGTAATAATAATAAAATAATAATAGTATAATAATAAAATAATAAAATAGTAGTAATAATAATAATAATGATGATGATGATGATAATGAAAATAATGATAATAATGATAATGATAATAATGATAATGATAATAATGATAATGATAATAATGATAATTAATAATAATAATAATAATAATAATAATAATATAAAAATTAATATAATAATAAAGTAATAATAATAATGTAATAATATAATAAAATAAAAATTAATATAATAATCGTAATAATAATGTAATATAATAATCGTAATAATAACGTAGTTAATAATAATAATAGTAATAGTAATAAAGTTTCTGTATTATTTTGAATTATTTTGATCGTAATTGTATTATTTACATGAAAATAAATGTAATAGTAATTTGTGATATATTGCGATATAACGTTATTAAATTCTCGAAATTTCTAGCCTATGCTCGATGTGTACAGGAAATGGGTAGAAACTTCTAATTTGACACGCTGACACGTCCATGTTATAAACATAGCGAAAAGAATAAAAAAAAAAAAGGAGAGAAAAGGGTACCTCACGGTGGAGTAAGCCGCGGAAAAAGCTGCTCGATTTACGATCGGCGATCATACGTGTTAATTAAAGAGTATCGACTAACTGGTTGGCTAATATGATAATTAGTTCCGTGTAGTATGAAAATGACACACTCTGTGGACGGTGCACAGCGGGATAAACAAGCCGATCGCGGAGCGAATGGCCATCGTGACCCAGGTGCGAATCGAACCAATGGAGGGGGGGGGGGG
>NIPQ01092607.1:0-30969 GCA_002806875.1 Lepidotrigona ventralis hoosana
TAGTCCCGGCGACGCTCTGGGAAAACGGCAGAACAAATAAACCAACGAACGAAGGGAGGACACTGTGTTGCACGCGTAATTAGAGGCGTGTAATTACGGTACGGTACACCGCGGTAAACGGTTCGTAACGTGGAAACGCACAGAACATCGATACCGTCATTAAGTCGTTCCTCCGATATACGAGCGGAAAAATTGCGAGAGGAACGTGGGAACATCACGATCACCAGGATCTTATTAATATCGCGATCTCCTCCGATACGAGCGGAAAAATTGCGAGAGGAACGTGGGAACATCACGATCACCAGGATCTTATTAATATCGCGATCTCCTCCGTAGGAGGACGAACATCTTCCTCGTGGTGTTCTTGTTTATTGGCATCTCTCCGAGGTTTTCACGTTTGAGAGAGTAAAGAGTCTCGATTGAAAGAGAAAACGAGAGCTTTCGCGTAGACAGGGAATTTGAAGAGTAAGATTCGACATACTGAAGAGCAAGGAAATTTTAAGACTAAGATCTGAGAATTTATGGAATGCTAAGCGACTTTTATTTGAAGGAAATTTAAGTTTAGATATCTTCATGTTGAGTGTAATGTGAAAGACTATGTTAAAGATAGTGAGGAGCAAAAGTGTTAAATACAGAAAGGAAAACATTTGGAATGTTTTAGTACAATTGGTAGTGTGTAATTAAAATTTTTATCTTTGAAAAGATACAAGGGATCTAGAATTGAAGATATATAATTCCTGTATTAATTAATGTCCAATGGGATTTATTACAAAAAAATATTCCGATCAATGAACTTCACGAATGACAAAATAACATGATATTTCACCTCTTGTATTATTTAATTGCAATTTATCTACGTATCTTGTACATTATCAAATTTAACGTTTTTCAATATATGCTCCATAAATACGAAAATGCAAATCCAGCCAAAAATTCACATTTGGAGATATCTCGTACGTTTGAATTATTACAGCGAGGATTTTGCTGGTTGACCGAAATTTTATGTATTAAACATTCGTATAAATCGAAGAGAAATAAATCGACTGTTTCCAATCGTTGAGCATGCCCCTGCCGGCAGCATTCCAATATTCGAAGTTCATAGACCGAAAGAATTTCATGATTTCTATCAGCGTGTTCATATAGGACGGTTACGCAAGAACGAAGTTTTCGGTGGTAAACAGAGATCCGTCAAACCATCAGGAAGACAATACTTTTGTGCCGAGGGACGCCATTCTTTCTGTTCGGAAGTTTCTCTCCTCATAAATAACTAATATTTTCTAAGCTTGCATTTGGAAACTCCGGCGTAATAACGCCAACTCCAAGATACTTACAAATGTGTATTTATTTACGATGAAATATCTGCGTTTTCACGCGGAATTAAATTATCATAAATAACTAATATTTTCTAAGCTTGCATTTGGAAACTCCGGCGTAATAACGCCAACTCCAAGATACTTACAAATGTGTATTTATTTACGATGAAATATCTGCGTTTTCACGCGGAATTAAATTATTGTTTCAAATCCGTTAGATAATAAGGGGAGAAAGAAGAAATTACTAAGCAATCGAAGGAAGGGAATCGAATTTTTTTCAATCATTTAAATTTCACGCTGCAAATTAGAAATCTCGCAAATCCAAAAGATACAATTTAAAATTAAAATTTACATATCAGAATTTCCCACATGACGACTGTTGATCCCCGGGGAAAGAGGAAAACCTCTCGCCTCGAAAATGTCAAACCGTCGGCAACAAGAACACTCGTTTACAGGAGAACAAATTATTTTCATACCGCCGGTGCGAAACAATACGCTCTTAATACACCTCGCTCCTACTTCGGATGATTGATTACAGCAATTACTTTTCGCGTTTTGCATCGACGACGGATGGCTCTCGCGAGGCTCTCGAGAGGTAGGGCGAGGATTCTGAAAACGAGGACGATTTGTAGCCAGCTTTCGCGTGAGTTGAGCCAAGCCGAGGAGATGAAAGAGGATCGTTCGACGATGTTCGAGTCCTCAGGCTAGTCGCGGATCATCCGTCCAACCAATCTGAGCTAATTGGCCTCCATAGGTAATTACGCGCAATTAGGAGTAGTAAGGCCGGCCAGATCGCCTCGTCCTTCTCGTCCTTTCTCTCGCTGCCTCGCTCCTTTGCTTTCCCCTTGTGCCGACTTCGCCACAACGAGAAAACTTATACAAGCTACGAGCGAGGAACCTAAACGATCCGTGGCCTGCCAAACGAACCGGAGGGACAAGGACACGAAGTGAGGAGAACTTTCAGGTGGAACTGAGAGATCGCCGCCAGGTACACAAATTATCTGGCGACGAAAAAACAACGGAAGAGCAATTAAATAATGCTACGTCGCCACATAGTAGTATTCCCTACCGCTCTCTATTCTATACCGGGTGTCTGGAATCATCTGGCTGCACGGTTTCGACCTTTTTTGGTCTTTTGTGCGTGGCTTGATTCTGAGTAGCAGTATATTTAAGATGAGAAATACATCGAGGGATGCAAATGAAGAGCAGGATAAGAGAATTTCTACTGAAGAATTTTGCGAGGTTTGCAAGACAAGAAATATGGTTCTGTGTACCATATGCCATGAGATAATAGTAAATTTAATAAAAGGTTTCTGAAAGAATGTAATATTATTACTACAATGCTTTTGTTAATTAAAAATTCAAGCCCAAATTAATCTAGGAGTCGTCCATTCGTTAACTATCGAATAATTTCAAGAAAATTGTAAATATTCGCTAACTTCGAAGTTTAGAATTCCTGTTCATCTTGATCAAATTATCCACAAATATCAATCAGTGGAATGAAACACAGTTTATTCCGATTCCATTCAATTTCAGTTGGCTCAAAAAACTCAAGGGATCTCAAGGACCTCTGTCATCGTGTTTAGCAGGAGCAATTTGTCGACAGATCACCCGTTAGACGACGCGGGAGCAAGTTTGAAGGCACAACGTGTGCTGGTGAACCGTTGCATTAGAGCAACCCAACTCATTACCGCTGCCACAATTAAGGCCCAATTTCGGGACATAATGGCCGCCAATCTGACCGCACAAAAAGCCCGCGGTTGCTCCGTTCGAAGGAGAGTTAGATTCGTGCCGACGTTCCTTGCCTAATAACCAACCAAATTCTCAGCTCGTCCTCTCCTTAGCCACGACGAATCCAGCTCTCGTGCCCTCAGCAGACCTAGAATCTTCTTCAACGAGGCAATGTACTCGCGACACGGCGATCTATGAACTTTTCACCTCGAGCTAACTGATTGTCGATTTAACTCGTCACTCAGCGAAACGTCTCGAAGAAAGTGGTCAAATAAAAAATTAATATGCCTGGCATTTTATAGAACTCTCTTACTAAAAATGGAATATTGTTCACGCTCGAAATTGTGCCTATCACAAGCTTTTCTCCTACATTCCATAATTAAATAATTAATACATGTTAATACGAATCATAATCGAGCATTCGTTCAATACTAAAATTGAGGCACTTTGAACTTTGGAACAGGATATCGAAAATTTTGGAGAACAGAAGAGTTACTAGGATAATCTGGATAAAAATCTCGGAACTATAAATATTTGACCTGAAAAGCAATCTTCGATAAAGGAGTGGAATTTTCTTTAACAAAATTCTTACGAAACTTACAAAAAACTGTTCAGTTACATTCGTAAACTCCGCAATTAATCCAGCGGTAGCAATTCCCTTCAGTGAACTGATTTAATGCCAAAAGTTGAGAAGGCTCGTCAGAGTTGGAATAGTGAAATTGATCGATCGAAACGTGAAACGGAATTACGCGCACCGCGTCGTCTCGTCATTGCGTTTGGCGGTATATTCAAAAAAAAGAGAGAAAATGAAAAAAAAAAGGAAAAAAATGGAGAAAGGAAGGAAAAATGTTGGAACGTCGCGTAATTGGTGGAACCGGGTGAATTCCTTTTGGCGTCGTTCAAAGTAAATTCGATTGGCGAACGAATCGGCGGCATTGACGGCGAAATATTCGAAAACTGGAGAGGCCCGGGGAGACCGGCACGCAGCCACGGATCGGACAATGGCCGACAATAGGATCGCATCCGATTTTTGCATGCCAATTTCGCGGCCGGTATTGTGCCGTAGACAATGCGCCAATAATTACGCTAAACGGCGACCATTCATACGCCCATTCGGCCGGATTCAAACCGCCTTTCCGTATCCATTATCGTCGCGCGGCGCAAATAATCGCTCCGATGCGCGTCGCTTCCAGTTTTTTTTTTTCCCCCAACTACCGCGTCCTGCAGGTGGCATCGATTATCGATCGGTAGGTTCAAGTACGCTTCACTAGCGAAAATCACAACGTGTCTCTGTCGGTTGTGTTATTTTGTCGCGTGAAATTCCGTGTCTTTAACACTAAACGTACCGGCACTTTGTATATTCTTACTGTAATCGATCAGGGTTTTTTTTCAAAAGGAATACAGATAATTATCAATTTCTTACAGGGAGCAATGCACAAAATAGCTTTCGGATATCAAGAAAGAAAATTAGATTTCTCCATTTCCTTTTTCTTTTTTTTTTTAACAAATTTTTGACCGGACGTTTGTACATTTAGTGTTCAAAGACATTGCGAAATTTCCACGAATTGAATTAAACTTACTTAATATTTCAATAATTGCTTATTATATACATACTGGCGATGTAATCAAAGTTGATCACATTTAGCGAAATAATATTTTCGATTTTCTCACGTAAACTGAAAGCACGTTTCAAATTAGCACACAATCATATACTATTATATCTGAGAATCGCAGACAAGATAATCGATCCAACAGACGAATGGAATACATTCAGAATATAAAGATTAGTTTTGACACGGAAAGATCGACGGATTAATCATATTAATATGTTCATCGTTTTGAAATTGCAAATTACATTTTTCTTACGTTACTACAAAGAGTCAGATTAAATTTTTATACGTTACCGTAGCTACAACGACCCAGGTTAGGTTTTCTTTTTTGCGTTGTTACAACGTCTTTGCACCGTGATTAGGATAAACTTCACTCCCTTTTCGCTCATATCCTATCGATTCTATTAAGGTGGTACTATATACAACTTCGTATAATTATTGCTGTCATTATAGACCGATATCTCGTGATCTCCGGGTTGTTATAAATAGCCATAACCATAACCATACTCATAATCATAATCGTCATTATAAAATCACCTATTAGCTGTTGACACGCTGAACCTTTCAGTCACTCTACATTATGTATGTAACCTTACAGAGTGTGATTAACTTTTTTTTGTAACAAAAGAAGCAATCAAACGTACCGGTAGTGATTAATTCGTAGATACATATTTATTAATTGTATTTTATCCTTTGGTGAAGTTTATTAACAAGCTGAATTTGCATCATGCGCCGAACATTGTTCAATTATAATCTATAAAATGTTAAAATCGATCTCGCGAACGTCCTCACGAAAATCGATTCGACGTTCTTTGTTGTTGTTGCAGATTGCTCCACTTGCACGCTGTTCTTCTCTTCTTTAAATATTTTCATCGTCATTCCGAGAACATGTGTAATAACCTTTGTGTAATACGTTCCAGGCTAATAATTTACAGATGTCTGAGAAAAAATATCGAATAAACGTTCCACGACTTCGTTTCAAAGATTTATACGAGCGTTCGGAAATTTCACAAGTCGTTTGTAACTTTTATTCTCCGTTTCTTGTTTTCTTTTTTTTTTCTCGTAAGTTCGTTGATTAGATTTATCACGATCGTTCTTTGCTTTTGCAACTTCTCGTATGAATTCACATACAAATAAATAACAGTTCTTTATAAAAGTTCATGGTTAGTTTATGAAAACAATATTGGAGTAGATTTACACCATTCTGAATAAGCACAAGGATCAATAATAAATCGACTTAAATGCAATCTGTCGTTTGTACTTAAGTCCATTCCTTGAATGTACATTATCGATATCTTGTAACTATAAAATGCAATTCCGAGGACTCGTTCAATGCCTTTTCCTCGACCCTGTTTCTTCCGCTCTGACTCCACAAAGAAATTCAAATAAATTGAGACGTTCACATTATCGAGGAGTAACGAATTTCTTAACAACGCGAGTTAACAACAATTCTAATCTTCAACAACTGGAGAAAGGGAACCTCCAAATTTTTAAATCTCTGAAAAAATCGACAAAAATCGGCAAGAAGGCAACAGTTCACCTACGCAACATCGGTGGTCCGAGCGTACAGTTTAAACAAGTCTCCTGATAGAGTTGCCTAGATCGCAACGGACGGCATAGTACACGAGCAAGAATGCGGCAAAGGAAATGGCGGCGTCACGTAACGAGCGGCAAACGAATTTCCATGAAAACTAGCACGCGGCGTATATATCTCGGGGGCGGGCGTGCACCAAGAGAGCGGTCGAACGTGCATTCGAAAAAGAGCTGTCTCTCTTTCTCTCTCTCTCTCTCTCTGTTTCCCTGAACACAGCGTGCAAATCGGATTTCCTTTCGTTAGAATCGCTCGGCTCTCCACGAGGTTCGGCCAACGATGTAGCTTGGTCTCGCTCTCGCATCTCGTTATGCGCGCCTCGTCCCGAGGAGGGGAAGAAAGTCTACAAACGAAAGAGGCAGCTTACGGGACAGACGCGAGTCGGAAAGAGGCGGAAGAAGAGGGTACGCTGGACGGTCTGGAGCTGAGGAAGCTCGACGAGGTGAGGAAAAGGGGCTGTCGAGTCCCCCTGGACTGTAGGGGGGAAGCACACCCCTCTTTTTGACTCGTAGAAAAGACGCGAGAAGTGTGAGCCACGGCGCAGGGCTAACTGCTCGTTTATTATGCATCGAAATGCCAGCAACGATGCCACGCGAGTGGACAGGACGTTGTAAACGGTCGGCAAAAATGAAGTAACGGCCGGCGCTGCTCTGAGTGATTCCGCGTCGCTCCGGGCTAGAAACAGGCGGCCAACAGGGCCAACATCCTTCGACGCGCCTCGCCGCGCTTATCTTTCTCTTTCTCGCGCTCCGAACACGATCGCCGATCTTCTTCCCTTCTCACGCCAACCCTCGCTTCGATCGTTATTGCCAATCCGATCGATCATTCCGACCTACACCAAGTTCATCCTCACGCGAGTGCTCCTTGTGATTTTCGCGCAAACGCGAAGTATGATTAAAACGCTGGAGCGTTAATACGATGATTAATGTATAAAATTTGTATCGGGGAAATTAAAGCGAGCAAAGCTCGTGATATCTTATTATTTCGAACGACTTCGAGAGCGAACGAGGATTGTCCCCTTGGGGGATGACAGTTTATATCGGGTTAATTAATTCTATGGTATTACACGTCTGTATTATAGTAGTTTCGAATCTGGTAGTTCAGAAATAAGAACGTAATACAGATATTACGTTGCGATAATTAATGGAAGCAAAAATAGAGGCGCTGCTACGCGGCAAGTTATGAAAACGATCACTTCGATGTTGAAATTATTAGAATTATATTGGGAAAATTCGTAAAGGGAGACATGTGTACATGTATATAATATGCAATAATTATAAGGAGTTTATAGTAAATCAGTTGCACGAACGGCAGAGCGATATGCACAGCGTTTTATGAAACGCTCTACTACCTTAATTATTTTCAACATTACAGCGATATAACTTTCTTCGAGTATTACCTACGTAATTAGTAAAATTGATAGCTGTATCTCACCGTAGCCATAACAATATTTCAAAAACGCGGCATATGTTATGCAAATTATGGGTCTCAGCCTACGACCGCTTTCATGTACTGTAATATTTGTCATCCATTGTTAAACATTGCGATATCACGTGCTTGAGAACTCGACGCAACAAGGGTGCAAGGAACATTGCGCGTACGCCATGTTTAAGGGAATTGCAGGAAATCAAGACGTTTAATTTTCGGTGAAAAAGAAATCAATTACAAACGCAGTGCCTTTGTCGGTCAACAAAAATTTTAAACGTACAACGTGAAGCTATTTCTCGATAGGAAATTATTCAAATTTGAGAAACCATGTATCCGCCCTCTTTTTTCTTCTCTCTCTCTATCTCTCTCTTTATATTTCTCATATCAAATGAAATTAGAGCACTGAAATTACTGGCAAATGGTAGTTGTTTCAGTATGAAATGGGCGCGCGGTATCGCAATATATAGTTCAAGGTTGCAATTTACCTCGGGGCCACTTAACGACCATCGATCTCTGAAAAGCGTGGACCTCTCGGTTTCCCCTAAATGATACGCGTATAAAAGTCGCGCGTCGAGAAAATCGACCGAAGATTAGGTTTAACCGGATCGTGCGATACCAGCGGGCGTCCGCCATTACCAGTCGAACTCAACGATTCAATAACTCTTCCCGGTAATCCCTCGGTAATTTCGAAAACGAAATTCCGTCGAAATACGGCGAGCAATTGTCGAGGACAATTCCGAATTTTCCCTAATAATGCCACCTTTATTGAAACTCTAGAACCCTCGAAGAGGGAGAACCAAACAGAGAGAAAAAGCCACGTATTTATATTCACGGAATGTTTTATCTTCGTGTTATTAACACCATTCTTTATACAGTAGAACTATGATGTGTTGCTCGGTTCTCGCAAAAATTCATCGATTGTCTGGCGCGATCACTTTGAATAAAATGTGGAATTGTTGTAATTGAGCGAGATTGGGACAAGGAAACGATGACACGGTGTGGTGTGACATAACCTCGAAATCGGCAATGACAAAGTTTCGTTCCTTCTGTTTCTTACGTTGGTAACGTAACGGTTGGTAACGTTGGTAACATTCTTTGCATTCCTTCCCATTTTTTCCTTTATCATCTTGTATTCGTTCTTCTATCATAGAGACATTTATATACAAAAAGTGGGACTAGTCGATTTAATTTCGCACTCACTGTTTGACCAATTCAATTTTTGAATAATCGATGTGAAGACTATGACGGCAAAACATTCTAGATATTTTAGATCATTTTATATCAAAGAGAAAGATTTCCTTAATTTGTTTCTCTAAAGTGTTGTCAAAAGGTGTCACCTTCATTTTAATTAACTACTAAATTTAATAATTTTAACTTCCCGCAAATCTAGCTCATTTACTAGAAAATTTATTTCTCTGTAAAATGCTGTCAAGAGGTGACCATCTTCGAAGAGTTAACTAAATTTGTTAATTTTAACTGAATACCTGTGTTCTAATATTTAAGAACAGGACAGGTGCGCCTTAACGATATAATTACACCGATTATTAAGCAAAATGCGTGTATCAGTATCGTTGATTGTTTTACTGACTCACCGTTCCAGAGATCGGTGTTTCTGTGCCATGTTGTCGCTTCCACTGGCGTCGTGCTCCTCGCGTGAATCTGAAACGCAAAGAAAAATCGTTCGTTAGCAATTTGTCGTGTCTGACGCGGCGCTGTGGACGCGGAAGGTGTGCGGGTCGTTTGCGGTTAATATCGTCGATCATCGGCGTAGATTGAATCGAGGAGTCTGAAGCCTCTGTACAACTTCGAAACGCGTAACGTACCGTCCTCGTTGAGAAATAAATTCGCGACGCGTCACGAGGCTATCGGCGAAGAGAGAGAGAGAGAGAAAGAAGGGACGAGGATCGATCCTCGATTACGCGGCGGTCTGACCGTGGACGTGCAAACAGGCCTATACCGAGATCTAATTATCCCGGCTGCTCGTCGATAAAAACAATATTAATTTTCCTCGAGACCAGCTACACCAGCCGGGCGTATCGATTTATCGGGTGTTCCTTCGAATTTTGGTCACAGACCAATCCTCTCGCAAAGGTTAACCTTCGCCTACTTCTGGTGAAGTCACTAAAAGATACAATATTTCTTCTATATATTTTCTGTGTATCCATTTTTGTCTATACTCTGTAACATCAGTTCGGTGAATCCTTTCTCTCTATATATATATATATTTTGATATAGAGAAAATTTAACGAACAAGACAAAAATGAGTACACAGAAATAAAGGGGTGTTATATACAAAATTTTGAGAGAATACGTACAAAGAAGAAGATTTGCGACAAATTNGAAGTCACTAAAAGATACAATATTTCTTCTATATATTTTCTGTGTATCCATTTTTGTCTATACTCTGTAACATCAGTTCGGTGAATCCTTTCTCTCTCTATATATATATATATATTTTGATATAGAGAAAATTTAACGAACAAGACAAAAATGAGTACACAGAAATAAAGGGGTGTTATATACAAAATTTTGAGAGAATACGTACAAAGAAGAAGATTTGCGACAAATTATACAGAGAGAAGTACGAAAAGAATTATTGATAAAGTCAGCGGTACTACAAAATTGGTCAGCATTCGGACAGATATGGTCAAGGCAATCACATATTAATACAATGATCAATACAATTATATTGATCCATTTTTTCCCCACTTTATTGTATGCTATATAGATCAATTGTGTTCGATGCTCTTACAATGTAACCTCAGTTGTCAGCTCATTTGTAGCTTTTTATTAATTAATAACCTATCGCGTGAGCATACCGTGCATCGATCAAGGATTAAACTCGTTTATCTGCAAACACCCGGTACAATCCAACGGCATACCGTATATCGGTAATTCATCGAAGTTTGCCCGACGAGCGATATTCTATAATTAGCATCGGGCAGGCGAATTTTTATTTTAGTTTAAACTTGAACGTCCTTGCCTGGCGGTTCGCGATTCGTATCTTTTTTACCTCAGCGCGGTACCGCAGGCGGAGAACCACGGAGATCACGCGGATCGTTCTGGATAATGATTATTATAGTAAAAGATTATTTTCTTTCACTTAGCATCGTTCGCGTCGCTCTGGATCGCATCTCGCTTGCGCAGTACCAACGCGTTACCAACGCTGATTCGCTCTCTTTCTGACGATCACTTGAAAAAGAGAAAGAAGAAGAAAAAAAAACAAGGATTACAAATAAATTGGGTCGCGAGCACCATCTGACGCCTTCATTTCTTTTTTTCAGAAATCCTTGCCGTCGACCGTGACTACAGACGAAAATAACGATCGTTCGTTAATAAGATTAATCTCGAAGCTGAAGGATTGATGGCCGGAATTAAATGAAGATACATCGTAGAACGTGGATCGAGAACTGAACTCTCTGCTCTTTCGGTTTTCTGATTATACTGCGGTTGTCGGATGTGTTTTAATTATAGCGTGCCGAGATTGCAGTGATTTGGAAGGGTAATGGAATTATTCGTTGCAGTTAGAATATAAGAACAAGTACCTGTATTTAATTGAAAAAATTTGGGACTTATTCACATTATTTTTGAGTCTCGTATCTTTTT
Organism: Lepidotrigona ventralis hoosana; assembly: GCA_002806875.1. Taxonomy (NCBI): domain Eukaryota; kingdom Metazoa; phylum Arthropoda; class Insecta; order Hymenoptera; family Apidae; genus Lepidotrigona; species Lepidotrigona ventralis. The sequence goes on from NIPQ01092607.1 coordinate 11,280, forward strand.
AACAATAATAATAAAAATATTCTTGTCAATTATGAAGAGTCTTTCTCCGTATTCAACGTGAGCAGTGCAACGTCAGCCAACTGTTCAATACAAAGTCTCTAATATATCATATGTGTGGACTTCAATAATATATTTCTTCTATTCTTTCTATTCTTTCTATTCTTTATATTTCTTCTATTGTATTCTTTCTTTCTTTTCTTAGATCAGTGTTCTGAATCAAGGTCAAAGATCTTCTCTTGCTACTATAATTGCAGCCTGTAAATAGCCGATTCTCCGTGCAAAAACTTTCGTTATTTTTACACCGACCTGACCATGATATCGGTAGACTTTGACTCTCGGTAAATTCTTTTGCAGCCAATGGTTCGCGATCTCTTAATAGCTCTGCGTTATTCATACGTATATTTCCGTAACAATCAAATTTACAAGCGTTCAGAGAGCGAGAAAAGAAACGAAAGAAAAAAACGAAGAAGAAGGAGAAAGAAAAATAAGAAAATGAATCAGGTTCATCCGTCAACATCAGACCGGGCATGTAACGACCGATGATTATTTTCGTTATTTTTCGCAAACGTCCACGGCTAATAGCTCGTGACTGGAAACCTCAAAAAGCGTCCATAAATCCGGCCGGATTTTGTTTTCGACGATTTAGTGTCCGCTATTTTTAATTCATCTCGCGTAATTTCGAGAACTTCAGCCTTGAGCGGCTCGATGAGATTCATGCTCCCGCTAACCAGGCCTCGCTCGAAAACTATTCTCCGTGGATTATACACGTTCGTACATTTTCATTTTGAGGACGTGCGTCGAAAATGAAACAACGTTCTGCCTACGAACAGCCTAGCCAGTGACACGCGGTGGTGGTAGTGGTGGTGGTGGTCGTCGTCAACGACCCGGTCGCTGATACTACGTGGATACGGAAATAGGCTTAAAAAACAAGATAAATGAGAAAAGATGCGACGGTAGAGAAAGGATCACCGACAACGTCTTCGAGCGCGCTTACCGCGCTACTTTAGTTAATTAGAGGCAAAATAAGACTAGGTCCGAGGTAACAGACTCGCAGATTTTTCTACTTTTCCTCCCTCGGTCTTTGCGCGTCTCGTCCGCTTTAAGCGTTCGTTTCCACCTTTCCATCCTCCTCTCCTTTGCGCCTCTCTCTCTCTCTCTCTCTCTCTCTCTCGCTTATTCGTGTTTCCCTGTGTTTGTTTAATCAGACGCCGGACTCAGTCTTCATTACTAGCACTAATTTATCTGCCTTGTCGTCCAACTCTCTCCGACCGTCCGGCCGACGAACCTCCTCGTCCGTCGCACGTGTATACGTAGGAGAAAACAGTGGCGTAACGAAATAACTGGGAGCCTTCGTTTCTGTTCAGCGCGAAACCAAGATGTTTTATTGTCCTCGTTCCGTGTAATTCGATGTAATCCTCTCGAGCCTGCGTTCCTTGTCTTCTTGTCGGCTCTCCTCCTCTCTGCTTCTTCTCCCGCGCGCCGTTCCTTTTCTTTCTTTCCTTTTCCTTTTTTTTTTCTTTTCATTCCTCTTCTTAGGCATCATACATTTCAGCAATTTATTCGTAATCTCCGTAGATTAATCACGGAGTGTGACTAATTTTAACCGGCAACGGACGACAGTGAAGTGAATTTGCACGGAATCGACCAATTACTGGGAAATTTTCTTAGTACGTACACACACATACGATAGCCGTTATTAAAAGCACGATCTCTTTTATGTCACTTGATAACCTTAACGAACGTTATTGACGATGGCACCTTTGCCTCGTTCAATTTCATCTCGATGAGAATTGATCTCCGGATCTCTCACTGTAGCGGAGAGCCGTCCGTTTTGTACTCGTTCTTCCAGATTACACGTTACGTCTCAACGCGCGTCCTCCTCGACGGAAGTCCTGACAAACTTCGAATTAACGCTGGGTAGGATCCGGGAAACGAAAGGACATTGAATGGACGCGACGGTCGATCGGAATCACCTCGAATACCAAATCTCGGGGAACAAATTAACGCGCGCGTTAAATTAATTCGGCCGTTCGTCGAATCGACCGACTCCGGAGCTCGGCAACGCGTCTCACCGATGGACAAGAGGAAGTTCGATAGCAGGACGAGAAGAAGAAAGAAGAAGAAGAAGAAGAGGAGGAAGAGTCGTAGGAGAGAGCTTCTAGATATCGACGGCAATATTCGTTAAGTCCCGCTAAGACCCTGTATGCGGTGTAGTTCGTTCATTCGGATTGCCAAGTCTCTTTTCGTCCCTTTTGCTCCTTGATTTGCCCGCTTCTTTCTTACCCTGACGACTCGCAGGGGATGGCGCGTCGTCTCTCCGCGCGCGTTCTGTCTTTCTCAGAACGGCGCGACAGACTTTCGGTGCTCGGGGATGCCTTTATGCCGAAGGATCAGCGTGTCAATAAGGTGTTTGTTTAATTTACGGATTTGTCTGCTTGCGCCTTCGACGCCCAGTGTCTTTCAACTTTCGCCCGCGTCAGCGAATTGCCGAATATAAAGGGAAAGTCTTGGATGGTCGGATCAAGCGGAAGAGTAATCTCCGCGGAACCGTGTCATTCGCTGTGTATTTAGATTTTGTCGAAGTTGCGATTCTTTCGTGTTTCTGTTGCGTATCGTTTTAAAAAGTATTCACACCGCCTTGAACTTTTCAAATAAATATGATTTCACTCGGTGCGAAATAATTTATTCAGTAACCAACTCGTCTTTGTTTACGCATCCACGAACGTGTTTCTGTTGCGTATCGTTTTAAAAAGTATTCACACCGCCTTGAACTTTTCAAATAAATATGATTTCACTCGGTGCGAAATAATTTATTCAGTAACCAACTCGTCTTTGTTTACGCATCCACGAACATTTGAAGGCCACGAGTGATCTTTGAGGTCGTGTCAAAGACATTGAAGAATTATTTGAACAATCGTACGGATATCATAGATATTCTCCCACGCGTATAGTCTGTGGGTGGATGTTTGAAAGCAATCACATTTGAAGGCCACGAGTGATCTTTGAGGTCGTGTCAAAGACATTGAAGAATTATTTGAACAATCGTACGGATATCATAGATATTCTCCCACGCGTATAGTCTGTGGGTGGATGTTTGAAAGCAATCAAACACTGCGAAGATGTTGCAAATATACCTATTATTTTTCAGAATGAAGTAGCGTTGCATGATATTGCATTTCTATACGAGGGGAATTCTTCGTTGAAAGAGGATTTCCGAACATACCTTTGTTCTTTGAAAGGCTATAATTTGCATGAATATGCTGTCATTAATTTGATGTATTGAATTTATAGTTTAAGACACTATACAATATGTAGTTGCAAGAAACCACTTCATTCGAATCAGGCGATACATCGATACAAATATTAACTAAACGTTAAGAAAATTTACCAATAAATAAACGTTGCTCTGTTAATTAAAATAAATTAAAACCTACACAATTACTACGTCCACACATATAGTTACAAAAGACTGCAGTTCCATTTTATGTTTCCACAGGCAAAATCTTTCTCGGCCCCGTAAAGCTGCTTGCATCGAATCATTTCGATCTATAATATGCGAGCAAATTTTAACGAAGCGCCGCCACGCTGGTAACAAGCGAGCCCGGACGCGAATCGCTGGTAGAATACGTCTCATTGTGAGCGTGCAAAAATCAGGAAATCACGTATTCCTCGACATGAATAATTCTGGCACAATGCATACACGAGCGAAATGTTTTATCGTAATGGTCGTGACGTGCGGACGTCACGTAAGTCAACGCGATTATGAGAAAGCAGTTAACGTCATTTCAGTCGATTCCCATGCACATAAATACGGGGAGCGGAACCAGCTGTCCACCACCAATGTGGAAGATCCTTCGATGAGACGAACAATTACGTAAGAGAGACGACGTTCGCTGCCACTAGACTGCTGCAGTGAAAGAGAGAGAAAGAGAAAGACGGGTCAATCTTTCGCCTCATTAATCCGTTCTTTCCACCAAATAAATGAAGAAACTGCGCGGGATTTCAGGCCAGCAGAATACAAAAGGGACAGCTATTAAAACGCATGAGAAGCACATTTCTGTCGGAAACAAATTCAAACTGTCCTCGCGACGAGATTGTACTTGCCTCTTTCTCTCGCGCTTAAAGGCACGGAATTTGTGAAAAATTACGGCGGTTTCATTTTTTAAACGTGCCAAGTAGTTTTAATTTTAATGACGGTGGATGGCTTCGTAGAGATCGAAAGGGAGAATCGATATTTTATTAGGCAGAGGAAGAAATTCATTTAACCTAACGGCTGTGTAACGAATCGTTAATTTAAAAAATTTTCTTCTGCACGTCACATCGTGTTAATTTACTGCGACACTCAACTGAATTTATTATTACATCGGCATTTGTATATGAATTATTTAGATCTCGATATATTAAATTGATTTCCCGTGATCCAGTAATATTTAACAACACATCATTGTTTCACAATTTTTATAATTTTTACTACTTTTATACTTTCACCTATATCGATATTTTTAAAAAATAAATACATATGTAAATAATTTAAGAAAGTTAGAGAAAAGTTAACGTGTCGAAAGCTGAAATCGAAGTAATGTTTGGAACGTTCATCTCCCATGCTTTCCGTACAGATTGCAACGGTAGCGGAAGGTCACGTGAGTCGGGTAAAATCGACGATTAAACGCCGATGGCGTAACATTTAAAACGGTGAAATGAGTCCCCATCCTATCGAGATTGCACGTTCTATCTCTCTCTCTCTCTCTCTCTCTCTTTTTCTTTGTCTTTCCCTCGGAACTCTGGGAAATAGGGGTCGTTATTGCAGTGCAATGTAACGGCCATGAAGGTCATTGTTCAACCGTTTTTAGGGTTCGAGCAATGACCAGTTCCGGCGCGCATGAGAACGGACTGAAACAAAAGCTGGCAAACCTGTTGGAAACAATCGGCCACGGCTCACCCCTGGTCGGGGGAGCTTATAACGCTCAGAAGGGGATGAACAGTTGGGTGACTTTTTTTTGGCCTAAGAGGAGCTGCCATTGTGCGACACTCGCAACATGTGTGCCTTCGTGTCGTCACGATGAGATCGCCTGATCATCCTTTCACTGTGTTTCATCGCGATGAATCTAGCTCCGAAAATTTTTTTTTGGCCTAAGAGGAGCTGCCATTGTGCGACACTCGCAACATGTGTGCCTTCGTGTCGTCACGATGAGATCGCCTGATCATCCTTTCACTGTGTTTCATCGCGATGAATCTAGCTCCGAAAAGATGCAACTCTCGTTTCTCTTTCTCTCTCTCTCTCTCTCTGTACGAAACGTTTTGTAACACGTTCGATCGATTATCGGCAAGATATATAATTAAAAAAATTGAGTCACAGTTGAACACTTGCTCAACGATTAACGTGAAAATAATTTGCATCGTCCTAAATTCGAAATATTTTTGCAAAACGAACGCGGATCGTTAATCTTTTAACGTCAAATTACATCTTTGGCACGTTGTTGTATATTTTGGCACAGGAAACGTACGACATGCCAAAGATGCCTTTGTACGCCAAGCAATCAAATTAATCGTCTTCAGGAACAGAGTGGAACATTATTGTTCCCATTGAAAAGTCGCAAATCGTCGATGAATATAAAATTATTGTTACCACGCCAACGTATATGTATTTTAGATATATAAACAGATATATTCCAACGACAAGCTGGCGCAATATTACGCAGGATCTCCAGGTTAATTTATCCTGTTTCTACCGTTTTTCACCCTATCTGGTCTCATCTACCTTCGATTCCTTCCTCACACGTTCCCCGTATTTCCCTCATTTTCCGTCTTCCTACACAATCCTCGGCTTTTCCTCTCACAGAGTGAAGGTCGGGGGAAGGGTGAGGCCACGGCGAAGGCGAAGGCGAGAGCACGATGCGGGGCAGAGGCAAGTCGAGAACGAAGGAAGTAAGCTGCCCGTGGTGGAGAAGAGGACGAAGGGGTGAGAGAGGGGGGGAGGGGGTTGGTCAGTGCTCCTTACTTAGAGGGTGGCGAGTCTGTTCTTAATTAACGCTCGCCTCTTTTGCTGCACACCCCCTCGCCACCGTGGCGCCGTAATGAGGCTCCTCGAGTGTGTGTACGTGCAATACGTGTGCGCGTCTACGTACACGCGATACGTAAGTGGCGGGCACGGTCGGGTGCCAGTGTGGGTGACCTAGATGAGACGCGCCCCCGTCTAACTAATTCTTTTCTTCCGCGCTGACCACTAAAGTAAGTAGATGGCCGTGTACGAAGCATCGACGTCGGTGTGCAGAACGTTCCAAGGTATTCGTACTGATTCCACCAACGTCTGGAAAATACGCGCACGCGCGCGTTGTGTGTGTGTGTGTGCACACGTGTGGGGATATATGCTCGAGCAGCGTGGCCATATTCCTCCGAGCGAGCCGCAGCCGGCTACCACTCGTGCAACTTCCACGTTACCCCGTGAGAGGTTTATGCGAACGTAAACACCGTAGCCGTAGCTTCCGCGCGTCGAAGTGTATCAGAATGGCTTCCCCACCGTGTGCATTTCGTGCATTAACAATCGCGGATCAAACGTCAGACACGTTAACCGAATAATCGGTCAGAGTGTTGTCGCAATTTTCAGTCGAATCGCGCGCTCGCTCTTAGTCCGTGAATCTTGCATTCGAGCTTTCGCCTTCGAATCGAAGATTTCTACCGATTTCACTGACTCTTGCAGCTGTGCTTTCGCCAAGCTTCGGAGCCTTCGTACAAACGAAGCTTCCTCTTACAATTTTCCACGTTTTAGTAAACCTACCGAGATAACTTAGAAATTCAAAAAGACCTGTAACAGTATGTACATATAAGCTCATTTACACAGTGACGATGTAGGTGAAAATCGATTTGTCCGCCGTGGAAAAAAAAAAAGAAAGAGAAAACTATCAACGTCAAAGTTTCAAGGTATCATGTACACACGAGTTGTAAGAAGTAGAATTAGAAGAAGGTCAATCGCGTGGGAAACGGCGTAGCGCAGAAGAGGTTCACGACGCGTTTATTTCGCGCGGGGCGTCACATTCTAAAACCATTGGTTTCGCTAGCGAGAGGCGAGCGTTCGCCGTAAAGGAAAGAAAAGACAGGTGGACGATCGACGGGCCCATTCTTCAGTCACATCCTGGGCCGGTCCCACCTCCGCCTTCTACCTCCTTCCTGCCATCCCCCTTTCCTAGCGGACCGCGGCGTGGATAACAGCAATTAAGCCTTCCCCGTTAATAGAGACGATTGTGATTAATTATCGGATTTAATGACCGGCTACTTGTACTTGTAAATATAGAGACAGAGGACGCGCGCATGTGGGTACACCGTAAAAATTAGAGACCATGATTCCTCAGGGTGCTCCTCCTTCAACTCCGCCGATCTCCTCCTCCTCCCCTTGCGCCTACTTCTTCTTGCGTCCTCGTGTGTCACCGGTACGCGTGTGCGCCCGCCGGAGAGAGAAACGGCCCTGTCACACTCTGCTGATCTTTTAACCGGCAATCAACCAGACCTGTGGGACCGTCCACCGTTGGTATCGCAACGAAACCTAACCTGCTCTGCCTACCGATGTTTTTCTACAGAGAATTCTTCCTCGTATCAGCGCCAGAGTTTCTCGGTTCTTCTAAGAAAGCTTCTCCCTCGGTGGTTGATTCTCGGGAACACTCGTACGTAGGAGAACTTTATTACACCCGCGCACAAATGCACACTTGTGTATTTTGCTCGCTTCGACGATGTCTTCGACACACTAACGTTCCTCTTTCTGAGTTGGTGTAGGATTTTTCGCGAACGTATATATAAGAATCTTTCGCTACGGCCTTATTAATTGTTTTATAAATAATTATCACGATTCACGATATTCAACGACATGTTCTACGATAAAGATCATTAAACGTAAGTTCCAAAGTCGATAGTCTATCTAACTCATCGATCGATTATGTTTCGACTGACTTGAAATTTCTCGGAACAATGCGAAATAATTTCCAGTCGCAGATCTGCATTTAATTTGAAGGCGATGTGTTCTAACGACTTCGTCAGCGGTGCAATTTAATCTCGTGGCGCGTGATCTCATGGCACATTAACGCTAAATACTGGCGAAATGTCAGAATATCGGTTCGAGGAAAACGTGTGTTTTACGGCTGGAACGCTCGAACAGTGCGAAACTGTAATAAGAATCGGGGCCGCGTGAAGGCCTGAAATATCTCATTGGTTAACATTGTTTGTCGAGCAAGAAAGACCGCAATGTCTGAGCCACGACTTTTAAATGCGCCCCGGCTATTTTCAACAACGTGGCGTTCGGGTGGAAAACTAGCGATATTGTAAACATACAAAGTGTAAGACGGTGGTGGCGGAATAAAAGGCTTGAATCACGGCCAAATTACCGTATTGACTAATCGAGAACGGGGCGTATCACAGCGAGACGAATAGTATACGTAAGGCCTTTCCTTTAAATCGTACGTAGTCGTATTTAAACGATATCTACGTATATTTGTAAGATCGGAGCTGACCGGCGCATATTTAAGTATTGTGCATGCAGAGAGAAGATGCCGCGCGGCGTGGGAGAGCGTGAGCTCACGTGCCGAAATTAACTTTGGCCTCTTGGCATTTAAAAATAATTGGTAATTATTGGCATTATTAATAGTTTCGCTGGCTCGAACGCGAACGCGCGTTCACGAGCTCGCTACGTGCAGCCGAACGAGTGTTTAAATTGTGCACGAGATGATCTTTTGTCGTGTCTTACTTCGAATCTGCGGAATTATGCCCGATGGTTGTAAAAATAATTTGATTATAGTTTCACTAACAATTTGTTGTGATTTAATAACAATGTAAACCAGATATTAATGCATAATATTATTAAAATTGTTGTGAAAATTTCGCTCACGAAAGGGAGATTTAATTGAAAATAATTACCACAACCCTGTGATTTTTAGTGAAAATTACACTCACGCAAGGAGAGAAATATTCAGAGAAGAAGAGGGCGAGCGATACGTCAAACTAATCCAAAAAAAAGGGATCGGTATTTTGAAAACTTCGTTTGACAAAGGGAGAAAACACCAATTCTACCTGGAAGCGTAATCAATTCCACAAACCTGGACGTGCTTTTTTTCCCTTCGACGAAGAACCGGAGTCGTTCATCGAAGTATCGATTGGGTTCGTATAATAATTACCTCCCCTGCATTAGGGGTGACGGCCCCCACCACGATCCTAAACGAGCCTCGCTGCCTTATATTAGACCAGACTCGGCGAGGGGTGAGTGAACGGTGGCGTACGAGAACCGGACGAGAACAGCTGTTACATTCTTTGAATCCTTTCGAGTCACGTTAATTAATTATTTATCCCGGGGCTCGTAAATAACTATCGGCCGGTTATAGGCGAGCGGCGCCGCTCGATACGTCAAGCTTTCTCCAGGAACTCAATCTATACCTTCTGAGAAAAAGATGTCGCAACAAATACGTATCACCGTGGGGTGGAAAGCTTCGCCGCCTGTCTACTCCCGGCCAGCCTAACCGATCCATTCAAAGCCGTTCAACCTCGATATTCTCCTTTTTTTTTTTTTCGAGGGAAAATGCATAATCTTCCACCAGGCAGAAGAAGGGGGAAATAATTCACTCGCGCTCGCGAAAGCTCGCCGCGATGGATGGCGAACGAGCGGAAAGCGCACGGTAGAAGACCCACTCCGGTCTTATCTATTATTCAAGATTAACAATTAGTCAGTCGGCTTTACAACTTGAATAATTAACCGGACAAGACGAAGTGGAGCAAAACCTGGCGATTTTCTCGAGCGAGTGCTCGTACGGCTGCGACCTCGTAGTCGTATGGCCAGTCGTAGCTGCAGTCGGGTGGCAAATGCGCGACCAACAGAAGCAAAGGGAACAGCACGAGCACGCGAGCACGACAACGCGAATGGCGCTTGGCGGAACGCGCGCGCTTTCGGATCCGGGATCCGTGTGGACGCACCCGCGCTTTCGCTCGACACGTCGCTCGGCCTGTCGACGTTCGGTGGGTGGGTGGCGGTCGGGTATTTTTGCATCTAATTATAATCCTCGGGTGAGGGAGCGAGGCAATCGCCTAAAATTAGAGCATATAGTCTAACCGGTACACGTCGCCCGCTATTTTATATTTCCCCGTCTCTTTCGCGCCCGCGCCGCATGCCACTCCGGGCTTTACCGCTCGCTCCCTTTTTCCTCTTCGCTCGACTCGCAGCCGCGCTACTCGTCGCTTATCCTGCCAGCCGTTTTATCGCCGTACACCCCTCCCTTCCCTGCCGTGGTCCACCAGTGTGCCTATTGCTCTCTTTCAAAACTAACCGCTCACTCTCGTCAGACGCTTAACAGAAGTCGCCGGGAAAGCTGGCGAGAGGGAATTCACGATTATCTCGCGTCATTGTCGCGGCCGCTGTATGACCTCGACAATATAAGAACTGAACTTTGTTACACATTGATGCTTCTTGATCCTTCATGAGCAAAATTTATTTTAATTAAAAACCTTACCGTTAATAATAATGTCGCACTACGGATTTTCGTGCATTTATTGGGAAATTTAAGAGTGCACAATTTGAAAATATTGTAAAAATATATGAAATAAAGTATCTATTTCTTTATGATATTTAATTGTATCCTCTAACTTTAGTATCAACGAGAGGAAACGTTGAGGGTGTCTTAAATTCCCAACAATTCGGAAAACCTAGTTGAAATCGCGGGGTTTTAAGTGTATGTTCGATACGCCCGAAAACCGAGATTCATTTCTCTCGGAACCATTCCACTTGAAACTGTCGCGCCGTACACGCGTACTGCGAGTTCTTCAATCGACATGCACTGACAAAAACGCGCCCAATTTTTCGCATTTCATAGTGGATCGATCGATCACCCGGACACCGTCCGCAGATACTATCGTCCGGGATTTCAAAGGTAAAAGTTGCCAAAGAAGAACCGAGGAAGAAAGAGCCCACCCATTATCCTTTAGGCCACGCGATCAATGTGTCTGTTCCAGAGATATGCATCCATAGATTCGGACTTCCGGCCGCTTAATGGACTTCTTCACGTTCGAGGATCAACTGTGTGGGATCAAGCGGGTCGCAGCGAATCGTTGTCGCAGTATCGACGGGGGTAACTGAAAGGGAACGTCATCCGGTAGAACGCGATCGTGGGGAACGCGAGGGGGAGGGGATGAGAACAGGAGAGGGAGAAAAAGGAAATAATGATCCATAGTGAAACAATGACACGAGTGACAGCTTGTGATTAGCCGGCATAGAAGAATAATCGGGATAATGACGGGTTTACACCCTTTCTCCGCCTGCAAGAAAGGGAGCCGATCGAGTAACGGCGGGACGAGAGGACGGCGGTTGCACGGCTTGTCGAGTTAATTGTCGTCTAGCGTGTCGATGCGAACGTACCCCTGTCTAGGCACACGCAAATGTCACTGCGAGGCACGAGCGGAGGGAGAATATAAATAAAAAAAAAAGGAGAGAGAAGAGAAGGAGGAGGAGAAGGAGAGAAAGAAAGAAAGGAAAAAATGAAAGTTGCTCGCGGAGCTGCCACGACAATTAAAGGGAAAAGCGGACGTGCGCGCGGGGCTGTTTCGTCAGCAAAATTGCAACGCTTCGGGGAACCGTAATGGCCATACGATAAAGAAATACGATCGCGCGCTAATTGATGTTAAAACCACGACCTAACGTCCGCTTAATCGATCGTCAAATAGTTCAGCCACGAACGCCCGTAACAACGCTACCGTGTTACGAAACCCAATATGAAGATGAATTGTTTTGAAAGTACAGTTGGAACGTAACGGGTGTCTGATATGTCCATTGTAAACGTGTATGTATGTATGTATATATATATATATATATATATTTATCTGTCGCTGGAAAGATTTGCTTGAAAGGAAAATACGAGAGACTTGTGATTTCTTGATTCGATTTTATACCAAAGTTTTTCTGAGTTTCTTTTCTCTGTTGCAGTTTCAAGCAAGTATCGCATTGTAGCGAGTATCGTCAGTAAAGGTTATATAAATATCTAGTTTCTAGTTCGCTCGTGATTCTTATGACGGTATAGAACAACGATAGAGACATGAGGATCTTTTTGAGTGAGTCCAGAAATAGAAATACATTGTCCGCAAATATGCGAGAACAATTCGCAGATTTTAGGAGCAATAACTCAAAATCGCTAGACCATTCGATCGACCATATATATATATTTCGACTGGATTTCGTTTTTGAACGTTTCGACCATTCAAGTTCGCTTTTGCTATATCTGTACCTCGATATTCTTCAGGAAATGATTACGCAGGAATTTAATTTGTTCCCAGCTTCCTAAGATGACGATTCTCGCGTAATAAACGAAAGAAAGAAAAATCGCAGGAAGGATCCACGAACATTGAACAACGATCGGCGAACGCACAAAGCGTGAGTTTTTCGTGACGCGATCGAACGCGGCGAAGATAATCAGTGGATCGCAAGGTAGCACGATCTAACGCGAGATCGTGAAAAGATCGAGGCTCGACGCTGGTGAAAATCGCCTGGCACGCGGATAATAATCGTTGATTGGCATCGATCGAAACTCGTTTCGTAGGTTTTATGGGAAAATCGGCTGACGCGTGATGATCGCCGAGCGATCGTCAGTCGACTTGGCCGTACGTGACTGCGATCGTTAATCGCGACCGACGTAGGAAAAAGAGGAACGGCTAGAAAGTGCCGAGAAAACGATAATTTCGTCGACGAGCCCGCGCAACAGGAAGAAAAACTTCATTTCTACACGCGGACTATTAATCCGGAATCCGGTGTCTTGCGCATGATACATCTTCGTGGAACTGTGATACGAATACCGATCGTTTTTTCTTTCATTGTAACCGCGTAAAATATTCAACGTGGACTACAGATTACGCGTCAAGCGGAAAAAATTTCCATTTGCTCTTCGAATTGAGGAATACGATTTCGCGACGAAAGGATATTTCAGAAATATTTCATGCATCTATGTGTGTGTGAAACGACGAAAATCAAAGATGAGTACAGGCAGGTTGAGCAAACCGACAGATACACGATTATAATCAAAGGGTTCTTCGAACAGACTTTTATTTGCAACACGCGAAGATACGACAGTGAAAATCGCTGCTATCGTAAGTAGAATATTATGACGTATAATCAGACAGTTGGTGGCCAAAGCGAGAAAGCGGAAGCACAGCAAGCAGCCAGTCTCTCGTCGAAGTTACGAACGATCGACCCGAGAGATAACCTTTTGCCAAAAATTGTTTGGTTCGAAATCTGCGAAAGGAAATTGCTATACGATAAGAAAATCTACTTGCTTGAAGGAAATGTAGCGCTCGTAATGAGCAAACACGATCAAGCAAACAGTGAAAAAAAACTACTTGTGAAAAAAAGAAAATTGAGATCAAAGAATTTTTCATTATGATGCAACTCGGTCAGCAGATCGAACTGTGGATCCAGACTTCGCAGAATTTCGAATTTCTCAAAGCGGCGAATGGTCTAAAGAACATCGTTAAGATTATATTTAGGCATCGTAAAAGAAAATATGCGCCCGTTGGAGCCAAGTCGCTCATTACGCGAGACAGTATTAACGCCACGCGTGTAGTCCACGAGTTTCGAACATCGTATACTCGCGTTAAAATATATATATATAGCGATCTACGCGGCAAATCGGCGAGTTCAAGATACACTCGAAATCTCATGCAATTAGCTGTGAGCATTCGTCCGCAAGGCACGAGGTTTATCGTTTATTTAAACAATCGTTTTCGAATCCTCGCAACGTCAAATTAAGAGATATCTTTAAAACTACGTGATTTTAAACATGAAAAAAGAAAAAAAATTTCTTAATCGAACGAACTTCGATTTTTTTTCTTGCTTCTCTTTTATCTCGTTTTCTCTTTCGTTTCGTGTTTTGCTTTGTTTTGTTTTCGTTGGTAAACGTTAGTTTTTACGAGAATCCGTTCCGAGGCAGAAAAGTCTTCCGCGCTGTTCGCCGCACGAGATTGTAACGCCGGCCCTTGAAACCCAACGATGCTCTTCACTGTCTGCGAATTTCTAGGTCAATGCTGTCTACCGTAGCCGTTACGCGGAAAAAGTAGCTGGCCGCCGTCTTCGAAAACAATTTCAACTACCGAAGCGGGATGCGAGTTCCCGGGAATTTTAATTGGACGAAACTTTCCTTACTTTGAGGAAATTTTTAGGGACTGTCACGGATTGAAGAAACACGAAATTCAAATCGAACGAGTCTGCCCGGTTTGAATCTAACCGGTATCCTTAATTTTGATTGAATGTAAATCGGATCGTACATAATCTTACCTCGATGCAGCGTGATTGTTCTCTTCGGGTGAAATATAGAATTCTAAATTACTAGAAAGTAAAAGTAGAGCAGTCCGCGTGAATGATCCACGATCAAACGAAACGATCGTCGATGGATCAATTTCTGAGGAGCTACAATTTACTCAAAGTACTTATATTAACATCTGAGATCGATCGAAGAAAGTATGAGATCTATCGTCGTGTCTAAATACTCGATCAGTCTCATAAGAACGAATGAAACGTGCATCAACGTGGTCAAACTCGGACCGCACGAAGAGCAATTTGGTCGCGGCGCCGACAAAAAGCGGCTGGCTCGGGGAAGCGACGAGCTCGGAAGAAACGTCGGAAACACGAAAATTCAACGAGCGGCCCAAAGGGGTTGGTCGCGGAAAATCGCGAAGGGCGGGTCGCGAGAGGAAGGTAGACACCGGGGGGGAATGAAGGGGAGAGCGGAGGCGGGTGTCGGTGTGCGTGTCCCGAGGGTAGCGAAGAGACGGTTCGGAGGGGTGGAGGATGGTGGCGGAGTAGGGCCGGCGAAAACGCGGTATGCAAAGCAGGCGGCGAATTTAAACGGTCCTGCGCAGAACGAATGGCCTCACCTCGTGCTACGCTCCCTCGTTTCCTCCTCTCTCTCTCTCTCTCTCTCTCTCTCTCGGCCTCGTGCTCGCCCTCGCCGCCACGTCTCTGGATGCGATTTCTCTGAGCACCCACACACAGGTAAATACGACCGGACAGTCGGACGAAGAGAGAGGGAAGAAGAGAAGAAGCAACACGAAGCAGAAAGAAGCGCGGACAAAAATGAAAAGAGGGTGGCCGCTTTCTGGCTCCCTCTCACTGGTTTCCTCACCGATTCTCTCTCTCTCACTCTCTCTCTCTCTCTTTCTTCCTCTCCCACTCTCCCTCACTTGTCCTCCCCGTGGGCACACGTGCACGCAGAGCGAAACTACGTACTCCTGTCAGTAGAACTGCCGATACGACCGGCCGGTACGATCTTCGTAGGAGGACCGAGCGGACGCGGCACACGCGTGGCGATCCTCCGCAGCAACGCAAGTTACAGTATGGCAAGAATCGCGGCAACCTGTCCGGTGAACGGGCCACCGCCGAGGAAAACCACGGACCACGTCGAGGCGCGTTACACTCGATCGCGTCGACCGCGGCGACGTTTTCCACCCGTATTCGAGTAAAATGGCTGCTCTCGCCGCTGCGGCGCGCCCGAGCTTACTGGCTTGCCTCCCTTCGTTTGGGTCTCCACACAGACAGACGCGCGATCGCGGCCACACGTGTGTGCGCGCGAATGTACACGTACGTCGGGGGCGCACACGCGCATGTACACGTTCGCCACGGAGGAGGCATACGCGCGCGGCCGTCCCGACGCGACGCCACACGTATATAGAACGCGCGGTTTCGTATATACACTCGCGTGCTCCAATACGTGTACGCGGCCACGCACACGCCAAACCTCCTCGCCCCCGCCAACCACGCGCGCACGTGTCTGCGCGCAGAACAGCTGAGCGGAAAGGAACGCGCTTCTTTCCTGCCTTTCGCCAACTTCGCGTCTCGCGCTTTTCCATCTTCCTTCGCGGCCGTTCTCGTTTCTTCTTTTTGCCCCTCGTGACAGAGTTCGGACTCTCGATGCGCCGAGAGTTTTTCGTCGAATCGATCCGATCGATCCGACCAGTCGACCGATCCTCCTCGCGCGCAGCGGCCGTTCAGCACGTAAGCTTCCAAGTTTCCAAGATCACGACTGGCCAGAATTCGCGAAGAGAGACGATTGTGGACGTGCTGTCGGAGAGATTTAATTGTTACCTCTGCGCCTTCCTTCGGTCGCGTTCGATACGTTCGGTCGACCGAGTGTCAAGAGCCACGAAATCGGATGTAGGGAGTACCACTTTTGCTCGTGGTCGCGTCGTTCCCCCGAATCTTCGATCCCCTATTGGAGAAAGTTTGATTGCCCGACACGTCGGCTTGGAAACTCGTCTCTCGTCCTTTCATCCGATCGTATGACAATAACGCGATCGCCAAGTTACGACTGGCTCGTAACAGGCGCCTAGGCGCGTTATCTTCGTCGCTTCCTGACCGCAGCCAGGTCTAAGATCGTTAAGGATGCCACACAACGTAAACCGAAGATCGGGATCGTCGCGCCAACCGGCGCACCGGTTTTTCTCGCCGCCAGTCAACGTTGCTGCGGACTCGCGCGTTTAATTAGATCAGAGCGGATCGAAGTTTGGCACCGGGCGATACTTCGCTGGTCGCGACCACTGTGCCAGAACGATACGTCGCAGCGAATGAAGCTGAAACGAGAATCAGCTCATTCGCTCTGACGTATTTAAAAAGCACGAAAGACCCGCAGGAAGCCAAGGAGAACAAGGAGATACGTGCATCTGTATATCGTCTCTGATTGGAAAGCTTGGAACCACGGCGCAAAAGACAACTGCAGTTGGGTCAGAATTGCCTGGTTTTCTGCATTCTTTCGACGCGTCGTGCCATTATGAATACGCAAATTACGGGCACGTTGACCAACCTGTTAGTAGCTGACGCAACATACACGCGCATCGATCAAGTCGAATTTTATAGTCGATGTAACGGTTCTCCGTGACTCCATTTTCGAGTCGATTAGGCAGGACATTGCTTGCATCGATCCCACAGATACGTTCGTCTGAATCATACGATTTGTAAAATTAATTAGTCGGATTTTTTCTTTTCTCTCTTTTCTAGCCGCATGCACGAGAAAAAATATCGTAATTGCTTCGCGTGGGTAAGAAAAGTTGATTACGCTAACGGTACCTTGGCTTCTTTTATCGAAGAACTTCCAGCGGAACGGCGATCCAACGGTTCCACGACGTGGAAACGAAAGGCGTTCTCTTTCGAGCAGTTTAATCACGGTTTCGATTGATCCGTATTCAGAAAATTCGCGTGTTACATTCCCAAGGATTTCGCGTTACTTGGCGTAATCGGTCAGTTAATCGGTTCATCCAAAGGCAACACCTTTCGTGTGCAAAGGTGACGTCCGAGTATTTCCTCCGCGTCTAGCAGTTGCTTGCGTTCGGCTACGACCGTTTTTGACGTTTTTATTCGTTGGCTCGTAGAAGCCCGATAGTTCTATCGGTGCTAATACCCTAAGTGCTGTGTGCCTCGGATTAATTTCATACTTCGCGACGTGAAAAAAATATAGCGGGGTCGGCCGGCACCACCTTCCCCGGCAATTTGATCGTTTATCACGATCAATTAAATTTCCTGCGCCAGCGACGATAATTGACCAACGCCATCACCCTTGTACCACGGTGTCGAGATAATCTCTCGGTGCAAGTGCCGATAAATGGCGCATTCGCGTGAATGGCGCATTCTGTACTGCGCTATCATTATTTTACGAGATACGTTTTAAGCGTAATAAATTTTATTGCGCTTCCACCACCGCCGCCCCCTCCCCCACTTCCCTCCCGATACCGCCGTGCCATCGATTCCTTGGCCTCCCTCGAAACAGGTTCGAGGCGTTGCGTCTCCTCGCGAACAAGCCGGAACCGGTAAACAGATTTTCTGCAATTCCGGATGGTAAACGAATCGAGGAAAAATCCTGGCATCGCTCGCGGTCGCAATTATTTCGCGAATCATCTTTCTTGCTTCACGCGATCTAGTCGCTCCTCAGCGAGATACGATGCTCCGAAAATTTCCCCGTTCTGTTATTTTTGCTAACTTGCAACACTGTCTGATTTCGTATTACGCGCAACAATTGTTATTTTCTTTCATTGAAATTGAAAATCACAGTCAGCCGTAATTTTTGTTTCGATGAAGAGAAAATTCTGGGTGCCGATGAAATCATATATCGATCATTATCATTCTGATTAATTCTAAAGAGAAAGAAAAATAATAATTTACAGAAACAGATTTCGAAATTTTTTTATCAACTTATGCGAAACGAAAGTATATGCAATTTCCGTGTACGGTTTTATCATCTTATCGTATTGTCACGCGCGTGTGTCTCATAAATATGTCGTAAATTAACTGATAAACAGAAAACAAAGAGTTCACATTCTTTCGTGACACAACCAAGAAAATATATATTATACTTCTTAAATTTTTGAATTGAAACCAATTTCATTTCAATATATTTTCAATCACTCTCCAAGAATAATTCTTTTCTACGAGATCTTCTTATTCGAGATGCATAGTGGTTGAAGGCAGTGTTGTCTAGCTAGGAATAGTGCCGGTGATTTCCGCGTCGCGACGCTCGCGACGGGTTCGTCGTTGTAACGCGGTGCCGGCCACGGGCACGCGCGACTATACAAATCAATATTTTCTACATATCTCACGAGTTTTCCCTAATTGGCTGGCTGCACGAGCCATACCACTCGACACCGCCATGCCGCGTTTTTATGATTGTTTGCCAGGGAAGCGTATCTCGATTGAATCTGGAGGATGCGCGTCGTTTCTTGTTTTTCAAATAAAAACACCTTTCAACTCTGTCGTCAACCCTGTTTCCCCAAGCAAAAACCAACTGCGACAGAATGCTTGGGAAAAAACTTGTTGTTCATCAAGCGAATCAAACGCGGTTACTTCTTCTGTTTCTCGTCGGTCCCATTACTCGACCATCGTTTGCTGCAATTTCAATAAATGCATAGCAAACGTACGAGATACGTACAGATCGGAGTTTCCGTTTCATAGATTGTGAATCCTCATTGGTGAGTTTCGTTCAAATATATTTCTGGAGCTTTTTAGTATTAATTTAGTATTAATTTCCTGTTCGCCTTATTCTTCGTATTTCATTCAGTTTATTGATTTTGTACACCTATTCTTACTTTCTTCACTTTTGATTGTGATCTTTGTGTATTACACGTCCACGTATTAAAAGAGTTTTTCTATCCCGTTAATTAAATAAATAACTCGAATAAATTAAATTTACAAAACAACTTTCTAAAAAAAAAGAAGATCTTTATCATCTGCTCTCAATCCATTCGAGATAAAATCCGAAGCATAAAATTTGTCATCGCGAGTCATTTGTAACACGCTGTTCAAGGTAAGTACGGATAACGCAAATAAAATTTCCAAGTAAATATACATCTGACAAATTACCGTTGTGTAACCACGGTAATTTTCTTCTCCGAATCACCCTAATTTCCTGCAGAATTTAAAACATCATCAAATATCCCACCGACTCCGCAATGACACGCATTTGCTAACAGATTATTCTCTAGGTGCTTGCAATTGCCTTTGATTAATCTAATTGCGGCTGAACTAATTTCTTAACGATTGACGTCGACAAGCAACATTATTTCTCGTTCTCGCGTGTGTTTGATCGGTAACGTAAGCATTCACGTGTTTCGGGCGGAATTTTCGGGCGAAAAAAAAAGAGAAAAAAGAAAAAAAGGGGGGGGAGAAACTATCTTCTGAGAAATTGCAAACGTTCGTCCACGC
>NIPQ01092609.1:0-47844 GCA_002806875.1 Lepidotrigona ventralis hoosana
GAGGATAAAAGTTTTTAAAGAAATGTCAAGGGTAAAATGACATTTAGTAATCCCCGTTACCAGTGCTTTATGGCTGTAGTCTATCATTTTCTCGGGGAACGAGATTGTTCATTTTATCGCGGAAATTATTGGCACAATGTATATCTTATCTTATCGATTGGTTCTTTTAATCACAGGTAACCGATATGAAATCAAGAGTGTCATTCTCTATTCCTCGGAACGTTTCAGTTCAAGAGAAAAAAGTTGCAAACACATCAAGCTCTTCGAGTGAGAAACAGGAAAATGACAATGCGAGCCAAAACAGCAACGAGCTGCAACAAAACGAAAGTGACAATTTCGGAAGTGTTAGAATCGACTCGAGTGTCTCGAGATCCTCTCACATTACGTCCATGGAATTACAGACTTACAAACCTTTAATACCGCTTCTTCCAGCGGAGGTAGATCATGTCGAAGAGACTCCACCCGCATCCATTTTTGTTATCGAAGTGGATGTAAATCACGTGGAATCGGTCCATGAAAAACTTGGCGAGGAGTTAACGGAAAATAAGGACAAAGGTTGATGAAATTCTTCCACATTTCTGATCTTGAGCAAATCCATTAAAATTGAATCTTGAATTCAATTTAATCTAAAAATCGGTGAATATTAATTTCACTATTGATAATAATAAACTACATTTCACTATTGATAATAATAACGATATATATATATATATATATATATATGGTAATTAATTTTTACCATAAATCATTGAAATTGCAAAATAAATTACAAAATAAAGTTTCCCAGATGTGACGTACTTTTGATGTTAGTGTATTACAGTTCGATGTATGATATTTTGAATTCTGGTGTTAATAAAGTACAAGTTCACATAAAGTACGAAAAAGCTACATTGCATTAATAGTGAATATTTGACTAAATGTATTTTGAGATTACATCTTAATCGTAATGATGAATAATGGATTATAAAAAATGTATTTAAAAAAATTTAATTTTACAACAGCCATTTTTTTTATGAATAATGAATAATTTCAAAAACAATATACGTGCATTCTTGAAACAATAAATTCATTGTGAATAGTAATTAGTCATTGATAGATATATAACATATCTGCATGTGCATATCTATAATGGGATACGATCAACAATGATCTCATATAGGTTACATTTCATCAATATATAATTTGCATGAAAATTATGTGAAACGTATATTAAAAATAGAAATCTCAAAAATAGTCAATCCCCTATAAACAAATCAATGTAGATGAACAAGTCAATATTAGAATTTTAAAACACTAAGAAGTAATAAATAAAACGATCTGTATGTAAATGTTCATTCCACATTTTGTGTATCGCGACAACTGAAATAAACGTTACAAAAATATCATCTATGTCCAAACCATATTACTATTTAATAACCTAATACTACCTAACAATTCCAGCACAAAGATCTTCGTCTTGATTATTTTATCTTATTTTTCTTCTTTCAAACGAATTTTGTACAAACTGTTTGTACAAACGGATTACTGAACTAATTCGAACTTCGATACATCGAATCAATATCTGAACTAATTCGAACTTCGATACATTGAATCAATATCACGCATGCGCTGTAAGTACATTTGAAGTTGCTATAGCGTGCAACAGGTAGCGTTTCAAACGTGGGAACGTAGACGTTTCCCGCCAAAAATTAGTCGATTCTCAACGTTGCATCGTGTACGATTGTTGGAAAATGTTCTTGCTGTAAAATATCGGATGGTAAACAATGGATCCGTGTGAAGTCGAATTTCTCAGTGAAAAAGAGCTAGTCAGTATCGTACCGAATTTTAGTTTCGACACGATCCATTTAATCTCGGGATCAGTCGGCCCTTTTCGAGCTGGTTTACCTGTCAAAGTCCCGATATGGTTGGCAGTGAACCTGAAACAGCAACAAAAGTGTCGAATTATTAATCAAGACTGGATGGACGCCGATTCTTTGAACGAGGCAAAGGAAGAAGAGAAATTATCTAAGTGAGAAAATATATCTTTTCTTTATTTCCTTCTGATGAGATACTTCTCTCATACAAAAAAAATTTATGATTTTAGACTATTTACAAAAATGCCTAGTAACCATTATATGGAAGAAGCACAGCTTTTACTGAATGTTGCAAGCGATGATATATCTGATGCCGACAGAATAAAGACGGCCATAAAGGTATTAAGTATAGTAACTATATTTTTTTAATACTAATTTTTTTAATGTATTAATTAATTTTTTAGGATATATGGGATATAAGAATGTCAAAGCTTCGTACATCAATAGACGCATTTCTCAAAAGTGAAGGTCTACATGCAAAATTAGACCACTTAACTGCCATGGAAATCAATAGCGTTCGTCCACTATTGCCACATGCTCTGGATCAAATGCTAAGGATTCAAACTGTATGCGTATTCTATAAAATAATAAGAAACGATGTAAAGTGAATTTTATTTTTTCAGGATGGAAGAGCGACACAATCTCATTATTCAGGAACATCACAAGTTGATCATTGATAATTTTTAGTTTTGTAAATATAATTTAGTTTGTATATATCTATGAAGTTCTCATAATGTATTTTTGTTGATCTTATATGAAGAAATAAAAGGAGTTGGATATAATAGAATAATGTATTTATAAAATATAACATACAAATGCGATATAATAGTTTTATTATTTCTTATTTTTAGGTTCATTACATACAGTCACTAGCATCTCAATCACAATTTCTCGTTATTACTAACATGTAGTAAACTTATATTTACATCGGTAAATTTGTTGCTTTGACTAATGAACTTGCAACTCGTTTATCGCTATATTTCTTCTTTTTTCACAATATTTACATACCTTAAGCTTATAATACACAGTCCTTTAATAATCTTTGATTTCAAATCCTTAAGGTAGATTTCGTTATAATAAACTTAACCAGTTAAGTTGAAGAAGTTGATCTGTTTAAATGTCAGTCAGAATTTCAATCCTATATTGAGTTTGTAAATAGTTTAGTGTAGAACACATGAAAATGTATGTTACGAAATAAAAGATGAAAATAATTGGGAACTGCAATAGTAAGTAAATAAACGAGTTTGATGCTATAAATGAGAAATTAAAAAGTCCTAATGGTTGATATACACATGTTCATCTCGTTCCCATTTAACTGAGAAATATATTCCTTTAAATAATTAGGATCGCCTGTTCATATCCTAATCTTCAATGCTACATATAAAGATAATCAACATAAATATTATTAATGTAATAAAGAAATAATTCCGATCGTAATCAATATATAGTTTTCCGAATTCAGATTCCCTAAATGTTATATAAAACAATACGGGAAGTTGTTTCTTATTTTGAGTTATNGTCGATAATGTTATATAAAACAATACGGGAAGTTGTTTCTTATTTTGAGTTATTTTCGCTTAGTATACTTTTAGTGCAACGACGTTTTCTATAAGTCAAGTACTTCGGCCTATCACACAAAGTATACAATTAATAAATATCAAGTACCATTAATCGTTTACAATACGGTTTGACGATACGCGTAAAAGTAAGAAATGTGAATGTGTATATGTGTATGTTTGTTTGTTTGTTTGTTTGTTTGTAAGTGTAATGTAACAAAATCGAAAGTATTACGCGGAACGATAGTGATTGAGTTAATATGATACAATGTATTTAATAAAAATACGATTCGACATTATTGTCGCTTTTAGACAGCAACTATTTTGCTGGGATCGACCTTTACCCGAATGAACATAGTATTGTCTTTAACAAAATGCCGTTTTTTCACCATTTCATGAGAAAGGAATCGGGGAAAACCAAAACCGAGAGAATCAGGCTCGCGACTGGGCCTCTGGAAGTTTTTCCATGTTGGATCCGGTATAAAACTTTCCACGATATTGCACGCCTTCTCCGCGACAACAGTCTGGTCAAATATAGTAAAGGACACGCTGTGAGAAAATGGCCATCGTAACAGAGCATCGTATTCTCCGGGAAGAATCTTTATGTATATTGAAATATGACTTCCTTCGCCAGTACCATTTCCATTTAAGAAAAGTGACGCCTGAAATATTGAATATTTCTCAATATAATTATGTACTACACATTCGAATCTTCAAAGCAGCAAGTCAACTTTATTGATGAAACTTTATCTCTGAAGATTCTTATAAGAACTATCGACTTTTAATATGTATTTAAATAAATTAATATACCAAAGATATTTATGTATTTATATATTAAGATATTATTTCAGTAATTACAAAAGCAGGAAATCTGATACTTAATTGATTTGGTAGTTGATAGAGAAGAATAATTTAGGAGTTAATATTAACTATTGTTCACCTGTAGCTTGTAACCATATTGACTAGTGTAAAAAGGGGGGCTAACGAGTTCCATGCCCTCCTTGGCCTTTGCCTCGGACATTTTGGCGCTGTAATCCGTAATTTTCCATATTAGCGTGCCCGTGTAATTTAATGATAGTTTGCTAATAGCGGATTTCAGACTGGTTATCTGGTGCTGCTGTTTTGTTACTACACTGCACATCAAACTCAAGTGCATCTTTGCTGATTCTTCCAAATGTTTATCCAACGAAAATCGATTTCCCTGCAAAAAAAAAAAGAAATAATATTTTAGTATCAATAGTAAAAAAAACGAAGGTAAAATGCAGAAATATAGTAAATAATTTAAGTCAATAAATTGATGTACCTTAAAACGACAGCCGGCATCCTTGAAAGTACAGGATAAGAGGTGTGTAGTGCAATGATCTTTCAAGTGAACTTCGAGATCTTCTCTTGGTAAGACGGCAGTTTCACAACGGTGTGGACAGGCGACTGGAAAGCGGCCGCACTTGGCGTGATGAGCACCGAGCGTGTCAAAAACGAATTCTTTGTTGCAGTAACGACAGGCTACCAGTCTTTTCGCGCACTCACCCAACTTGTGTTGACTGAGGTGCCTTCGTTGTACTTTCATGCCACACTTATTCTCGCAGTAGAGTGGTTCATAACCACACGTCCCTGTGTGCTTCTATAGAAAAAAAAGATGAAAACAAAAGATATTAGTTTAAATAATTCATTAAGAGTAAAAAAGTAAGTTGTTTGTATTCATATAATGGTTCAGGAAGTAACTTTAATTGGAAAAATCACATTCATTCCAGCTCACAAATTTGCAGCACCCTTTGCTTTTTAAATAAAATAACTTTTTTGGTATTCAAATAAGTATAAATATTGTAATTATATTTCAACTCTGAATATAATTAATTACAGTTTCAATACCTTAAAACGGTGCTTAACACGTCATAAATGAAATTAATAAATTAATAAAATATTTACTTGTTCAAATAAATAATAATTTCTTTTCAAATGTGCTCCAAAGTTTCAAGCAGGAATGCATATTTAGTAAAAAATTAATATAAAACGCATGTTATGATATAATATGAATGTATTATTCATTCATATGTTTATTCACATTCATATAGTCATTCCATGTAGTTATAAAAAGTTTCCAAAGTGTGTTTGAGCAAAGTTTCGCGAATCACTGTATTTATATTCATCCGCGATGAAAAATATGGAAATGAAGGGAAAAGAATTTGAGAAATTTCGCTCGAGCTCGTAGTGCTTTCGCTTCCATCCGTTCCCACTACAGTAAACGTAAGTTAACGGTTGGCACTCGTACGCGATTCTTCTAATTAATGCAGGCGGTTACCTCGAGCGTGTGACCGGTGAATTCTTTGGCACAGAAGTCGCAGCGTGCTCGCCGCTGGGCGCAAGTGTACTTTAAATGGTCCTCCATCAGCACACGGGGGATCATCGCGCCGCACTTATTGCTGCAGGGGACGGCGTCGTGCTTGCAGGTATTCAGGTGAGCCTAAACAGGATATAATGTGATTTTTACATCGGTATCAGACTTGAACGACGCATTCCTTTTATTCTGATCGGATCGTTCTCAGATTTACTTCGTCGTACGTTGCGACAATCATCGGGTGAATGAACCGCATATCGGAGATCGGAGTAATAAATAATACGTAAATCTATAATGGCGTGCAAAAACATTGGATTGAAATTGGATTTCTTCCGTGAGAATTATGTGAAGAGTTTTTTTACATTTTACCAATTTACTGCATTCCTTAGCAAAATCCTCTGTTATTATTAATTATTCCCTGAATAATATTTAATATTCCCTGAATATATTTAAAATATATTTAATATTTAAATATATTATATTAAATTTTGGCAATAAATGAAATCTGTCATGACAACTGATTTACAATCCAACATTTTTATACGTCATTGTATGATGAAATTATTGAATATTGCTGCACGTATAGAATTATTTCAAAAAGTTACAATAAATTCATTTCCTTATAGCTTTTTATAATTTTCCCTGACAATGGGATTTTCTCACTGCTGATTACAATAGATAAGAAATATGAAGCCATTAATAGTAGAGGCTATTTGTAACTTTTTGTGACGAGAGATCATGTAAGACTTGATACATTAATAACGGTAAGAAGAATCGATAATTATTCCTATAATTGATTGGAAGGCCAGCACAAGTTATCCATAAGCCGTGTGGGAGTTAACAGTGCCAGGACCAGTTCAACGACCTACCAGCGCAAGGTCGCCCAAGATCAGAAATGCATAATGAAACGATCTTGAAAGCGTATAGCTTTTACAACTTCAATTAATTTCGGTACTCTCTGAAGGAAGGATAGGCAATATTGTTAGTACGCAATTAATATTTAAGAAACTAAAAACTAAGTTCTTTACATATTCACAAAATGAGTAAAAATATCATAATAATTTAACAATATACATCACTACTCTCACTATATAGAAACATAGGAACATTGGAACTAATTGAAATTAATAAAAAGAAAAAAAATCGTATAATATTACCTTTAACTTTCGGAGTTCGTCAGACCACTTGCAGCCATCCTTATGATGTATGCAATATACAATGGAGCCCATTATTGCCTTCTCTGCTTCCAGGTCCTGGAAATTCTATAACACACAAAAAAAAAAAAACATGAAAGAAAGATGAAAAAAAAAAAAAAAATTCGTATCGATCGTTCGTATATCTTCGTACATCTACCGTTCTATTCAAAAAAACCTATCAAATTACTTTAAGTTAACAAAAGGAACCAGATCGATGAATACGAAATTGCACAATGCCACGGAAATTCAATAGACAATAGTTATTCGAATAATAATTGTGTTCGATCCCCTGGAACTCGAACGAATAGGTTGCTGAATTGTTCGGTTTCTATCGAACGGAACCTCCTCTTAGAACAGAACAGCGAGTAGCGATTAATTGGACAACAGGTAGTCAACTAGGCGATCATGTTCATAAGACGAGTATGCATTGGATTTTATGCCCAATAAAAAAGCCGTTTAACATTCTAATTATCGCCACAGTGAAATATGATCTAATCAATTTTCAGTCACGTGATTCTATCGCTCAGTTTTCTATTTTACATAAGTAGGAATGTTTCAGACGTAAAGTCTTCTTCTTTAGAAGACCGTTTTGTAATCGAGAGATGATAAAATCAGATAAAGATCGAGATAGTAGACTTTACATGGTGGATTGTCGAGATTGTTGTGTTTCATGGAAGAAGAGTTGTAAATTTTGATTTGGACCAGGTTGGAATATTACATTGAGTGTAATATTATATTACATTTTATATTGTTGATGTAGAATATTTTTGGTTTTAAATACTGATCTATTGTACTTATTTCTTTTCCTTCAATAGAATAGAGAATTAAATTTACTTAATTTTGTTAGAGCTCTCCGTCTGTTATAACACAGTATTAGTAAATTATCAGAAACGTGATAAAGTTAATTCTTGAAGTATTATGAAATCTTTAAAGTATTAGAAAATGCAAATAAAATAATACAATGTAATAAGTCTTAAAGCTCTCGACATTGATTATTCATCTTTCCACTTGTTATATGTTCTTTGATATTTAATAAAGTTAATTCTTTCTAAAACTTTGAGATTTATATGAACTATTTAATTCTATGAATTACTACTAATATTTTTAGATCTCTCAATAATTCCTTCTTCTTATTATTATATTCTATTACTGAGATAAAATTATTCAAAGTACATAATAGTACATAACTCGAAGGCTGTGAAATACGTAACTCATTTCAAATAGAGAATTAGTAATACAAACTCTGTATATGTATGAAAAGCTATTTGCTCTTGATAACGCTAGTTGGAATTACAAAGTCATAAAATCTCGACTTTTCTTACATGATAATAATGAAATCGTTGATACTGGACATTCGGAAAGAATTTTTATAAATACAAAAATTTTTATGGTAATTTTGATAGCCCTGGGATATGCTAAATTTGACATCATAGCGAAATTTTAAAAAATTGATTATTACAATCAGACTGAGCTTTTTTTCGAAAACATATGCCATGAGATAAACGCATTGGGAACTCAGAGTGATTATGAGAACAATATAATCGATTATCTAATCCTGCATTATCAAGTAGCTGTTGGTAATTTCACAGTGAATTCTTATGATGCCGCTTAAATGATAGTGATTTGCCTATCGACAAATACACGCTTTCATTGTTTGTATGGTAAATGGGAGGATCCCATTAGCGTCTAAACGGTTACATCAATGCTGCTCGATTAGAACAACTACTGTGTTCCATTTTTACTCACAAAATTACGCTCTAGCGAATCTAATTTTGCTACCATCCACGTAATATGTGATGTTATATCTACAGTTTCTTTATATCGACAAGTGTAATTTTTTCTGCCAAGATTACCATTTGTTCTCCACGCCAATTGTCAATATTGTGATATACCGCTGAGTTTAGTAAATTACTATTAAAAGTCTCTGCTAACGTTGCCTTTCTTTCTTATGTTTAGATTCCTGCGGTTAATTTAATTTAATTTAATTCCAGTACAACGTACAAAGGAAATGATTCAAGAAATAAAATAATACTTCACAATTCTTTATTTTGGCTTTATGTCTATTATGAAGTTGAACTAATTTGCAAACTAAATTGAAATCTGAAGAATTGAGTTGCAATCGTAAAGCAATGGCTACTTAGTCGATGCGTGTAAAGTAGATGTGCAATGAAACAGTCGGGAATACACGTGAAAATAAACGATGGACTGTAACAACTGTCTAATAAATCTAAATCTGTCCGTGGAGAAGACTTTCCCGAAGCGCAAAAGGTGACATGGGAGACAGCATTCCTTTTAGAATTTTCATGCCGTGTCGTTCCTTCCAGGAAAAGAACTGTCGACCATAGCAATTGTCGACGAAGCAGTCGTGACGGTTTTCGGAAATAGCGAGGTTCAATAATAACCCTGATGCAGGAGGTGAACCCGTACCGAGAACCATGCGGGAGGCAGAGAAAACCAGAATAAATTTAACACGTTACGTCGTGCGTGGAAATAATTATTGCCTCTATTAATACGTGTTTCGAATTCCAATATGCTCGGATAACACCGATGGCACCATCCAGTGATCCTATTTTTATTTCTGTTGTTGTTTCTTTGAAAGGAACTATTTAACATTCTGGAAAATATACATATTACTCTTTATACACTATACAATTTTATTAGTATGAAATTAAGAAATGTTAATTAAGAAGTAATGTTTAATATTTTCAACTTATTTCTTAATAGAGTGGTTACTGCGATGACACCATCCATTACTTTTTACTCCTGAAATGATATATTTAATATTTTGAAAGATTCTTTTCCTAAATTTCTCTCTGTAAAATTTAAGTTCTTGCAACACTAGAAAACGCAATTTCCTGCAAAGCAGGTATTCATTTAATTTCCAATCAAACATTCCCATATAGGTACACCCGGTATGGACGTGATACCTGCGAGTTGAAACCTGCACGACCGGCAAGGTCGAGGAATCTAACCAGCCACCGTCGAGAATGGAAGAGAAAGAATTATCTTTTCAGCTTCGAGATTGCGAAAAAAGGAGTAAAGATATAAAAACATTTACTGCATAATGATACCAATAAAATAAAAATTGCACTAGTCGTGACTGAGGCTTCATTTGATTTGTTAGCCTACTCCATTACAACATTTCGTTCATTGTTGAACACTTTGTACTCCAAACACAAATTTGGAACACGTTGTTAATATTTAAAACAAGTAATTTGCTTCGAGCAAGCAAAAATTGCTTTAAATCGATAAATTTAGCATGGTTGATAAATTAGCTTTCTGCCAGTGAACTTAGTGAATTACGTTTAATTGGCAAGATGATAATTTCGTGACACGGCTACGTGAATTAGCGAGGCGTGCGCCATTAGGAGGAATTCCAAACAATCGAAAGGAAGACGAACGACGAATTAATTAAAACAAAGAGGGGCCAATTAAGCCCCTGCGATGAGTAACGATCTCGCGTTATGCAAGTTCCGTAATATCGTCAAAATGATGCTTTCTCTCGGGGTACTAAATAGCGCAAACGAACGACGAATTAATTAAAACAAAGAGGGGCCAATTAAGCCCCTGCGATGAGTAACGATCTCGCGTTATGCAAGTTCCGTAATATCGTCAAAATGATGCTTTCTCTCGGGGTACTAAATAGCGCAACAGCGATGGAAAATGGAATATTACCGAAAGCATTATATAAAAATCGAAAGTTCGACGATACTATCGATCGATGCAATGATTTAAATGAATTTCGAATTTTTAACGAGAGTAAACTGAAATATTCAAATCCGGTGATTTACATTTAAACGTTTAGTTTGTTACTAAACAATCTTGGATGATTAGAGTCATCATTGCGTAGATAAACGCTATATTGTTAACTTCTTATATNTTATAAAAATCTCAAAAAAAAAAAAAAAAACACTTGGCAAGAGTAACTATATTGCAGGTATTTTTCAAAATGTGAGGAGATTTTAAAAAGTCGATAATATACCGTGGGAGTCGAGAATAATGACTTTGTTTCTTGGAAGAAAAATATCAGAGAACCAACACATCGGACAAAAACTTGCAGTATTTTACTGAAACGGAAAGCAGTTTGACGGGAATGTCCAGTATTAAAAAAAATCCTCTGATATTAGTGATGCATGAATGCGATGGTTCGGATCCAACGGGCGAATCTCATTTATTTCGTCGGCATGAAACCACACGACCTTGACAATCTGATGAGATAATCTCCTAAATTTCTGCACTCACTTCTCCCGTCTGAAACCGCGAGGAATTTTGACTACTTCTTTTTCTACAAAAAAAAAAAAAAAATTTTAATTAAANAAAAAAAGTTACATTTGTAATAAATTAATTTCTTCAACTTTAAGAGATAAAATTTCTTTTGAAGAATGAAAGGAAGCACATGTTAGAAACTAGTAAAGAACGTGCATAAGTTCAACAATTACGGGTCATCCTGTTGATTTCAAGTTTCCCGTTGTTATTTGCAGGTCAATCACGCGGACCAAAGAAAGACAGACTGATCGCGTGCGAAAGGAAAACTTCCTGCCGGTCTGGGCTCGGCTGTACACCGAGAACGCTTCGAATCCCATAAATTAACGGTCGTGGGATGGCATTCTACGATTTCCGAGTAATCCTCGTGACCCGTGAATTTCACATGAAGTCATGCTCCGTTTTTCAGGAACGTCCTTCGTTCTAGTTACCATTCTCTTGGTAAGCTTTAACTTGCTTCACACACCTCTTTTCACGGATACAAGGTGTGTCTCTTTGAGTTCAGTCAGACTTATTGTTTGTAGAAACTATTATTGAGATTGTTAGCTCACTCTCATTGGCCATTATTGGGGACGACAAATATTTATAATTAAATTATTGAATTCTCGAATTTTTAATGACAATAGTATTAGATGATAAATTATGTTATAAAGACCATTTACAAACTCAAATACGTTTCCGTTTTTATTGAAACGAAATTTTTGTTTTCAACTTTAATAAGTTAAAAAATCAAACACAATCTTCCTCGTTTCACTAAAAGACAGAATAGAAGAAGATATTAATTGAAATAAAATATTCAGCTTGATTATTGAGCGACTCGAGCAAAAGCGAATTCCTATTTGTTTTCCACGATGCTTTAGCATGAATCAGACACACAATGGATAGTTACAATTAAGATCAGACTCACTGGTTTCTTCGCTGAAGCGAGGAAAGAGGAAAGTTTCATTTCTCTTACTAGTTACTTTTCTTGGCGCTAGAAAAATAGAACATTCGTTTCTTTGTTTCTGAACGTCGAGTTGTAACGTGGGATTTAAGAACTCCACGAGTTCACGACCCACGAACGAGCACAACTAGAATTTCAACGAGGCCATTTCAATTTCAAACGGAGAGGTCCCAATAGTTGCACCCTTTCTTTAGTACAATTTACTAGAAAAGAAACATAATTCTATTCAACGAAATCATCTAAATGACTTTCCTTACAGGCAACAATAACATTTGAATATAATACTGTGATAAAGAAAGAAATCATGAGTAGTTTCCGGAATTTCTTTCAAAGTTACCGTTTGACTATAAATTAATAATTGTCTTTGACATTATCAAATTTTAAATACTGCAAATTTTCATTAATTTATCAATACCATTTTCTTTTTAATTTACATTTTAGTATTTTACAATGCCATGTTCTTCCGTGTGTTTTATCAAAAGTTCTCTGTAATAAGATACGATAAAAGTAACCACAATTCATGTTTCAATACTGTATATACTGTATATAGGTCAATGTACACATCTGACATTTTGCCACAGTATGACGAATTTATTTATCTTGAGATTTAATCTTATCAATCTTTCTTGTTGTGAGCTCGTCAAATATTCAATACAGTGTAAATCTTTAGCAAATTTCCTTCTTATAAACTAAGGCATACCCAGTTTCGCGTATGTGCTCTAAAAATATACTTCAACTTGACATTGTTTTTGAAAATGTTCAAGTGATAGAATTCCAAGTAAAAAATGCTACCGGTAGCCTTTTATATCTCGAGCACGCCTTCCTCATATCTTATTGGATCATAGAAATCTAATCAAATTTTTAAATTCCAACCAAATGTTATGTGATTCATCCTAGCTCTGTAATTTCACTCCAGATCACTTCACTACATCACTTCATCTTTCCAAATAATCTCGACAACTGAAACAAACATATGTGTAGATATGTATTCCTTGCATTAAAATACAGTTATCTCGTTAGAGATTGCCGTTCCCATCGTAACATAAATAAGCTAACAAGATAAACAGTTGCTATTGACCATTATTTATCATCGATTTTTCATTCAATGTTTAGAAGTATCATTGAAGGATTTTCTTTATTCTAATATTCTAATTTTCTAATTTTATGCTGTTTTTAGTTACATAGAAATTTTTTTTTTTTATTTTAAGATACTTTATATAATGTTTTAATCTTCTATGTATTCCTTATTTCTCTAATGATTCTAAATCACAATTCAACTAACTATACACTATACAATTTCAATTTTTAACTACACGTGTAATTATACACTGCCACAATATACTAATCTACAATCTGTATTTTCATAACATGTACTAACAATTCTCAACAGTAACTGCTTTACAAGGCTGTCTTCGCCTTCTGTAACGGTGAAAGATCATTGCGCGGTTATATTTAAAAAGGTGCATTCATTGTGCCCAATTAGAGAGATAAAAACATTACGGAACACCTTGGTAACAATACGAAAGAGATGGTTGAAAAGTACCCGGAAAAGAACGTAATGGTCGCACTCGAGGAGGCCCCCCCTCCCCCCTGTTAAACATAATTTCCATCGCGATCCGCCAACTGTCTCGCACGTTTATTTTCTGTAGGCACGTAGAATTGCAAAGAGAGAGAGAGAGAGAGAGAGAGAAAGAGAGAAGAAAGAATTCATTACAATGGAATGCGAGGAGGGAACAATACTTGAAGGAACAAACACCATAGCAACTTCCGGCTGCGACGAAGGCGGTGGCCTCCATGGGAAGAAAGGCGGAGGCCTGCTTTTAAATTAACACGCGGTAATTACAGCGACTTGTAAGCATCCGCGTTATCTCGCATTCCTGAACAAGAGTCAGGAGTCAGTCTCTACGCGTAGCTTAATAAGAGTTGATTGGAAGAAGGTTCTTAACTCACACGAGATTAATTTGGTAATATTTTAAAGAATTAAGGAATCAAGGCCAATTATTTCAACAGAAGAAGCAAACGACCGGTCAGTAACATTTTGGACAATTGTTAAATTTTCTAAAGATAATCTATATTCTTTTGGTATATTTTCTTTTAAATTAGAAATATGAATAAAAAAGTTTTGTAGTTAGGTTATAAATCTCATTAAGAATAAGATCCTAGTAGATATAGATCTATCATAGGTCTTAGAATTTTCATTTATATAAAAAATTCTATTAAACTTACAAATAAATAAAGTTTCCAAACATTGCTTTATCTCTAATTTATCTGTACTTCTTCATTTGCATTCTAATGAAAGTAAAAAAACAATGCTTTGAATTGCTCTAATTTGGTATACAAATTGTGGAGCAATTACAACATTTGTAATTAAACAGTTGAGTAAATACAGAGTGACGGTAGTTCCCACTACAATCGGTTCTTTCTTTTGAATACCCCCCCTTGAAATTTCTTCACATTCTAAAATAATAGCTGATAATTATCCCTAGCAGAACGTGAACATAAAGGCAACAGAGAAATTCTTGTAACATTTATATATATCCATGGGTCAAAGAACGAGAGATAACTGAAATGATGTGACACAATTGTCTCTACGTGTGCGTACTATTTCCTGAAGATTATTCGTTCGCGACATTTCCTGCCACAATTTCCTGTATTATTTTCTAATTCTCGGAATTTCACAGTAGTCTGATTAAGCTCATTGGCACGTAGATTATCACTGAAAGTAATTTTGTTATTAGTGATTTTCATATTATTTCAATTTCACTAAATTTTCTTTGTTAAAATGAGTTTTAGAAACGTAATTTCTAGTATTAAGGTTTTGAATTTATAAATTTGTATCATTTATAATCTTGAAATCATTTAAACCAATTGCTAAATTATCTAATTATTATGTATGAAGTATAATTTAATTTTTAATATCTGTGACATATATTTGACCTTACTACTACTTACATGTAGACTGAACACGATTGCACTGGAAATATGTTAATATATGTCTCGATATTTCTCGAGACCTTATGGGTGTATCGGGTTAAGTGCTAAGGTTGCCAGCTAGCGCACGTACATATATCTTCTATTGAACATTTTGTTTTACATCATTGCCCTCTTAACCTATTCTCGATTCTCAATCGAATAGCATATGCTTCGTAAGTAAATTATATGTGTAACCTTATTTTGTCCGATATCATTTAGCTTTTTATGTGTACGATGAAATGTTACAAACCACAATTGAATTAAACCCTTCATCTTATCTAAAAAAATTAAAACTAAGACTATAATATCAATTTCATCGATCTTTTAAAATTTTGTAATTTTGATTCGATAATTAGGGATGATTAGTTCTTAAAAATATATTAAATACTAAATACCAAACTTAATATAGGAGAATAATAATAAATAGTTAATACTAGAAACACTGACACTCTGTTTTAATACCTTTCCAATTTAATGAGTCAAAATAATCGAACTGATTTTTCCAGTGTTGAGAATAAGCAACTTTGATGCAGGAACGGGGATTAACGAATCAAATTGCATCGATACATAGAGCGTACGAAATGCGCAAGAACGGAAAGCGGAGCTGATATCACGGAGGTGCACGAAGGAGGCCGAGCGGGTTCGGAAGCAGCCGAGGCCATCTGTTACGCTCGGTTCCCACGCTTCCGCCGTCGCCTTTCCCCGCCTTTGGACCAGTCCTCATCGGTCCTTTTCTTGTCCCCACCTTCACCAGCACTGCCGGCTCTCGCCGTCGTTTTATTTTATATAGCTGGAGAATGCCTGGACGTCTTTAACCGCGACTCCGCATTTTCTGTTACGAGGCTGAACTTTTGTCCATTACCGGAGGATTTCTACTTGTTGCCAATTTCTGTTCGCCTCGATCTCGGTAGCGTTAAGTAAAAGTTATACGAGAGTTGGTCTTCTAAGAATCGGACGGTCCAAAGTTCTTTTATCTCTGCTTTCGGTTCCATTTTGTACGTATCACAACAAAAACAAATGTTTCAGGATGTTTTCTCGCATGTTTTTTAG
This sequence comes from Lepidotrigona ventralis hoosana, assembly GCA_002806875.1. Classification (NCBI taxonomy): domain Eukaryota; kingdom Metazoa; phylum Arthropoda; class Insecta; order Hymenoptera; family Apidae; genus Lepidotrigona; species Lepidotrigona ventralis. Next base: position 16,170 of record NIPQ01092609.1, read on the forward strand.
TGCCTTACGTTCGTCTGCAATAAATTGATTTTCCATAGTAAAAAGTTCTCTCAGTCTTGACCTCATTTCTTTACACAGTTACTCAAATAAGCGTCACCTGTTCGATTAGCTGTATTATTGTCACATGGCATTACATACAATTTCTATTTAACGATCCCCACTTTGAAAGACTGATATTGATTAAGTTAATGATTGGAATTAAATTAATCTTAAATTAGATTTCCCTGAATGTGCGTGTTTCCATGAAAGCAGTTAGATAAATTTCAGCCGGGCGGCTTCGCTTTCTCTGGTTTTGTTCATCACGTCGTCTACGAAACTGGTCCATGTGTACAAGCACTTAGCTAGTAAAACGCAGAAAGGGATCTGTTTTTCTACTAGAAGAAAACCAAGTACAGATACGATCTTTTCCAATCTAATTCCGCAGTTACAGTTAGAAAATTTCCCACGATAAATGCAATATGTATTGACAATTATTACGAGTATACGATTTAACCTTTTGATAAATATTACATTAATATATTTCGATAAACATTATCTATAGCCGATATGGCTAGGTACATACATACGCCAGTGGCACAAATTATCTTTTTAAAGAAAAAAAAAAAATCGCTTTCAACGTGAAGCACGTGCCGTCTGCAGTCGCGCCGCTATTGTCATCTTCCCAGAGGCTGTGTTTACACAAACGAATTCCCCCAATCGCCGTCCGCCAAAAATTGGCACTCTCGACTACCAACCGCTGCGTACAAAACGATTTCGTACAAAGGGAATCGTAAACGGCGCGCACGTGTCGTTGGCATCGTCGAGGGGGCTGGAACGATTAAACTAACCTCAAAAAGAGATGGATTCGATTCCTTAAATACATGATCGACGATACGGTAGGGGGAGCGATCACGTTGACAATGTATAGAGTGACCTCCAGCGACCCTTTGTTTACCCATGAATAAATTCCATTTATTTCGTCACACAAAAACAGAAGGGCAAAGGGTCAATCAAATATTTGAACAGTTAGATAAACCTATTACATATATGAAATATTTTATGTGACGAGCTACGAAATATTTAGAGCAAGTTCACAAAAGTTCCTGATAATTTTCAACTAATTTGTCCAACAATTTAAAGAATGTAAGGGTGGTAATCATGAAGCGGAAGATCATGTATATTGAACCTAATTCAAGACAGATAATTTCATGATGCAGTTGATAATTGTCGCGGTATGCAATCGATAATAAAGGGACGACCGACCCTGTGAACGAAACCACGTTCGGAGAGGCTACACGATGAACAATTCGAAAGCTAGCTGTCGTGGCATAAATCAATCGCTCTATCGGCATGATTAGAAACTCTTCGGAAAATATGCGGCGAACAGTCAAGAGAATGGCGTGGTTTCGGTTCTGTTGAAACATCTAGCAATGGCTCATGGCAACGCGACCTTTTCTTTAGGTTATGTGACTATTCCGACCAAGGAACACCGTATTATTATGGAACGATGTTACGTAATTTGATCCAATTTTTACAGTGTTGATAACATAATCACATGGTAATATGGCAACTTGCTATACACAGTATATCGTTTATTATTTTGTATGTTAACTCCTTGACACACGAAGTAAGTGAAATTCGATATGACCAAAAGATGATACTTATCTTTCATTTGTGTTGTAAACTTAACAGAGATAACTTTTCTACTCTTATTATATTTATATATTGCCGCAAAATGTCGTAAACACAATGCTTATAAACAAAATTAATAAAAAAAAAAAGAATGATGAAAGAACAAATTAATAATTCAATAGTCCTTAGGAAACGCATGATGTCTCCCAGATGTCACTGTATATCAAGGGGTTAATCTATGTAAAAAATATTGCCTTCTCAATTGTAATGTAATCTAATCACATATGTCATATAGTTCCTTTGAAATCCTTATATGTTTAATATAATTAAATTCTTGTGTATTACACAACAGCATAATTTAGATAATTAATTTTAAAAAAATAGAAATGTTACTAGAGAAACATATTTCTAGAAAATATTCTATTCTTTTTATAATTAGATAAAGGTACCAATAAAGTCGTTTAACTTTAGAATTAATTGTACAAATGTGTTCGAGAAACGGGTACGAAAATCCCCTCTCTTGCTTTCGGTATTCAAGATTTGATGTGTTTTGTTCCGTGGCAAGAATGCTCATGGTTCGATGGCCATGAACGCGTGTATTTACTTCGATAAGGGTACCAACATGCAACATGGGCGCGTATGCAGAAAACGGAGCCGTGCCAACAACGCTGGCAACGATATAAAATCATGAATGGTGCTGTTGTAAACGATATCGAAACGCAACCCTCTGTTTCCGTTTTATCCAATAATAGATTTCCCCTATTCTGCGGTTTCCTTTTATTCGCATGAAGGATTATGTTACACGGCTGTTCGATACGGTTATGAAGTTGAATGTAGCGAAGGACAAACTTAATCTAAACCAAATGGAAAAATTATTAGGTTAGTTTCTCAAACAATCGAAGAATACATATTTTTACAGTAATGTCTATTTCCACAAATCTAGGACAAATTTTAATTAAATATGTCTTACGTTACCTGTATAATTATTTACAATTTCTTTGTAAGGCAATCAAAAGTAAATAGTCATGCGGGCCACTAGTTGCAAATAGAAATGCATGGGGGAATTGAAATGCATAGCCAGCGATTAATCGTGGCTGCTCGAAGCGTATAGCAACAGACCGTTATCTGAAACACGTATGACGATAAACTTGAAACTGTGATCCGGTATATTCGAGGAATGGCCTGTGTAGAAGTGAGCATGCCTTGGATAGTTTGCAAACGACACACAGTTTTATATTCTCTCGAGAAGAGTTTCTAAATCATCCTACAAAAATTGAAATGTCATTGATTCACATAGTATGTTTACATACTATCACTTACGAAATTGTTCGAACAATTACGGACATGCGTTTTATTGCAAATGTTGTACAAAACATTTCATTGAGACAAAACATTTAGTAAAATTGGGAAGAGTATTTATAACAAACAGATGAATCTTTAAATTCATTTTTAATACAGTCAAAGACAATTGTTACATATACATTTTTCAAAATGTCCGAATGTTCAAAATGTTTTATATAACACATATGTACGATATGAATACAAGAACCTACAATTTCATGAGCCATCATGAGTACAATACAAAGATACAACATAATGCCAACTGTTATTTTTCACCTGTCCCTACGAACTTTTTGATTACAATTGTTACAAGGTTAAGCTCCCAAAGCGTTGTTAAACGCGGCAAGCAATGTTAGAAACAAAAGAAAAGAGATGTAATCTAACCTCGTCGGTAATAATCGGTGCCTTGTCCATGTTATCGTTGATCGGGCTGGGTGGCGACGTGGGGCTAGCACTGGGGCTTACATGAAACCCCTTCGACTCCTTGGCAGGCCTCTGGGGGGACACCCTCGCGGGGAAGCTCAAGGTTTTCGTCCACTGCGGCAGACCACGCACCATCTTTTTTTTCTTTGCTTTTTCTTTTGTCCAAAATTTCACACGATACAACAACAATACTACTATACGTGTATCCTTAACCGAGTGAGTTCAATGCGCGACTGTTTAAAAAAAGAAAAGTTGAAACACACGAAATAACAACGCGAGGGATCGATATTAAGTAATTTGCACAATCGCGAATCTCAGTCTTCGCGATATTCAATGAAACAAAACAAGTTCACCTCGAAGCGTTAACTGATCGCTTGTATAAATATTAATAACTGTTTCGAGAGATCGGCTGGCGTGTATCCGTGTCGTGACACGCACGGAAACGGTTTGCTAGCACGCGCGCCAGCCAACGCACGCCACGAAGTTTACTGACAGACTGTCGAGCACCGTCCGATCGGTCGGTTCTCTCTGTAGAACGGTCGCGTCATGCCCGCTGGACCAAGCGCGCTGATTGGTAGATTCGATAGAGAGCGACAGACGACGCGCACACGACGAGGACAGACACAGTGGAAAACGGCCAATGGGGTGGTTCGTAACGCGAGATGGAACAAGACGAAATCAGCGAGATTCGCGCGAGATGAACCGCGACCGCGATACAATTTTCAAAAGATACGAACTCTCCTCCGTCGAGAGAGTCCGTTGCCTTCTTGTCTCTTTCTTCGTTCCAGTAAACGAAGGGAAGGCAGAGAACGAGAGAAGCCTGTACCAAGTATTCGCGAGACAAGGAGAGAGACTGAGCAGAAGATGGTGAATGAAAGAACGTGTGAAAGAGATTATCGGATATGTGGCACAAGTACAGTCGCCGCTGACTTCACGGGTCGCGGTTTAGAAATCGTTTAAGGTTACCTGGAACGTTCGCATCGGCCAGTAAAAATTATTCTTATATCAGAATATCATGTATATGTAAGTGATAAAATGTACTCTTTAATCATCTTTGTCTCTCGTAGGAAATTTCAAAGAAGTAAGAAGAATTCTCCTAAAAAAATTTGTAAAAGAATATCAAAAGAACATTGTAAGAATGTATTTTATTTTATTGGTAAGATAAGTTATGTGTTCCCATAAAAAACAAATTATCTGCGTTTTTCTTTCTCTGTCTTTCACAGCTCGCAACCTAATAACTAATCAAGATTATATCGATATAGGATTTAGTAATCTGAAGCTAGGTAGCTGAAGTTTCTATCAAAGCGGTACTTTTACTGGTATCCTTTCAAGAGACAAAGAATTTGTCCGCAGCGATAGCGACCCGTGATCAGTAAAGACACTCGTGTTGCCAACTGCAGACCCGCCAGGATGGTGGGGAGGGAAACGACACTGTAAGGCCCAACTGGCAAGGCATGTTTCTTACATTCAGCCGCGTTCAGCTGTATGTACGCGGACAGGATCTAGCCAGCTGCGGCCTTCTTCGACCTTCCCCCCACCAGGTCGGAATCGAGCCTTCTGGCCAGCTACACGACCGGTACTTCAACGTTCTAACAAGGAATATCCGCGAAGACTCCACCTTCGATCTTCGTGAAGCACTATCTCGCCAGAACAGTCAAAAGACGGGTTATCTTTGTGATATCTTGTCCCTTTGCGCTTTTGTAGACTACTTCATAATAGTAAAACGAACGATTGATTTTGTCACGTAGAGTGAAGTTATCAATAGAAAAAAAATAAATAAATTGTAGAAAAGATAATATATACAGTTATTTAGATGTGAAAAATTATACTTTAATGTATGATTGTCATGTATTAAGAAAACGTAATTTTTGTAATTTTTGAAAATACATCTCGTAATTGTAAATTGCATGTGATTATTATTAGTACACTAATCTTTCTTTTTTATAATTTTTATAAAAAAAAATTTATAAAAAATTTTTCTAATTTTTCTAAATTTATAAAAAAGAAAATTCCTTTGACCTCTCCCAATAAATACTACCGATATCATAAATTTGTTTCCGAATTCCTAATACATTAGTCAATCATTCTATTCGTCATCGTTTCATGTCCAAACGACGTAATTTCGAACAATGACTTTATCCTTTTAGTTTGTACCTATTATAGTTATTCGGAGAATTCGAGGAACAGACGATTTGAATTTTTAATTCATTGCATAGTTCGAAGTTCATACCATCTGTTCCCATTTTCTCTGAAAATTCCAGCTGACTATCAGATAAACTGTGAGTCTTCTACCCCTTCTCTACAGGGTGTGTACATTTTAGGGGAGCGATTCCTGTAGAATTCGAAGCACGTTCTGTTTGAATAGCTTTCAGTCGATGTCAATTAGTTTGACATATGTTCTCGTGAATACTTCGATTTGATGTTACAGTAAATCCTAACTTCGTGCAATCATTGTACTAATCATTGTCACTAAAAGAACATAATGAATCGTGATTAATTATTAATAATTATTAGTAGAATTTTATATACCCAGTTTAAAATCCACAAGAAAATTATATTAATGACATAATTTTATGGTACCTCTCTTTTTGTGATTGATGATGATTCACTTATTAATAAATTAAACTTATCTTTCAATTTCCTACGAAACCTAGTTTCTAGAAATAATTGAAGTGAATTACAAGAATTCCTATTTAACACCGTCAGGTTGACTAGCCCATAAATAGCATTGTTCACCTTAGCTGGAAGACAACGTATTATCTTGAATACTTTTGCTCATTTATTGTTGTATTAGGTATGCTATTTTACTTTTACCTGAAATTTTTATTTGCGAAGGAAATAAAGTAAGCTAAGTACGGTAGAGGACGTTAAATTCTTGTTGGCTTGAAATTTGTATGCTGGAGGATTCTTTTATTTAAAATTTGCAACAGGTGTGCCATGCCAGGTCGCATTAATTCTCTGGAGACGTACTGTAATTTTACAAACATGATATTTCCGACCCTTCTTGTTCACCAGGCAGGTGTCTCTCCCCTCTTTTCTCTCTAGATCAAAATCTTTCTTTCTTCCTTTGGGGCAAGCTTCGTGCAAGTTTCGACGGTTCTCTCTTCAAATTCCCTTTCACAGATTTTTGTTTGCATTTCTAAGATGCTGTCAACTTCTCCCCCTTTAAAATTCTCAAGGGTAGGCTCAAATTATTTTGTCCTTTTAAGAGAAATTTGATAAAACGTTTCCTTTACTTAAGTTTAAAACGTTCAAGTTAAATAGAGACATTTTTAAGATAATTTGCAAAACTTTATCAGACATCATAAGATAATGATTATTATTTGGAAAATACACGTTTCCAATAAAGAGAATTACAAAAAATAAAGCACGAACAAGGAAGATTGCAAAAAAGCAAGATATGCTAAGTCAAGAAAAAAAAAAAATAAAAAAGTAAAAAAAATCACCATTCGAAAATCACAAAATGCGAAAAGTAAAAATCGTGGTCGCAGACCGTTGCATTTTCCAACAGCATAATTCAGGCCACTTTTGCGATAGAATATCGTTCACTAATGTAATTGGTGCATAACGTTTCTCGTATCAAGGGATCCGATATCCTTAATAACCAGTTTCTTCGATTTCCAAACAGGTCCCCAGATGCTGACTTATTAGAAACGTATGTGCCGGCGTGCTGAACCTTAATGGAACCGGAATGTTCAAAAAGAAAACCACCCTCTGATCATCAACAATCCTCTATCGTCTAGTGGAATTAATTGCATCAAAGGAAATTGACTCGATTAATATCAAAACCAACAAAAATTTAATTGATGCAATGCAACAGTTTTAAAATTTAAAATCCTGTCTAGATAGTTTAGAAAACTATAGAATTGTGAAAATTATTAAATAAAAAAATTCTAAAATTATAAAAATTACAGAATAGAAAATTACGTATTTCTACATACGATATGTATTCTGTAAATTTTCACACTTTCAAGTTATGTAAATGCATAAACATTCATAGTCCATCAACGTCAACGTCGGTCATCACCTTTCAATGCGACGAGCAAAATAGAAAGTTGCGAAGCACGTTGCAACAAACGTTCAGGCCACGATACTTCTTATCGTGGACAAGTTTGAAACTGACAGTCGTGATTTCTTCATGGACTTCCGTCTATATTGATGCACGAACATCCTGCAACCGCGAGAGAAACCACGATTACATTCGTATATGGCATACACGTAAGACTGACACGCGTTCCCCTGACGTTTTAGTCCAGTTTTGCATCCGGCACAGGTAGATACTGGGGAAAGGTCGAGCGGCTGACCTGAATAAGTTGATGGTTACGCAATAATCGTGGTGCACCAGCGGGCTTTTTATGCTAGAAGACTGGTCACCTTGCAGTGAGAATAGACTCGAGTCCTGTATAAATTGATCGAAAGATAATCGAGATAATGAAACTAGTTTGTATGAGACGTGAATAATTCTATTTAAATGTAGAATGAGAAAAAGTTCTAGATATAGATGATTCACTGTCTCAAGACGTGGAATATTCCATACGTATAAACATGGAATAAGAAAAGATTAAGAATACAAGTGTTTAAAAGGATAAGGTTTTTGAAAATGAGGAATCAATAAAATGATATTAATGCAACAAAAAATTTAAAAAATATTCTAATGAAAATTCTATTGAAGTATTTTATTTTATTAAAGTATTGGAATATTAAAGTGTACTATTAAAGGATTGAGGAATAGAAAATTTTGAAGAATACAGGTACTGATTAATTAAAAATCCTAAAATATTAACGTTAAATGATTCCAGAATATAAGTTCTAGAATATAAGCATTGATTAATAAAAAATTTTAGATATCTATAAATTTCAATATTTCTATATGTAATAATACTACTCTAGTAATCATAAAGTAAATCATTCATCAACCATACTAATCAACATTTCATGCAACAATTTTAAAAACTCTCTAAAAACGTACGTATATAAGAAAGAGAAAAGAAAAATTGTCCTTATCCGACGACACTGATTCCCTTTTTCCGTGCAAGTATCAAATAATAGAATACCTTTAATACAAATACTCGAAATCGAATATCTCTTCAGAAAATCAGTCGTACATTGGACACGTTTTTGAAATAAATTTTTCTTCTGTGTGACAGGAGGAAAATGAAATCAATGAATGCCATAGTCGATCGATATTGTACGCGACAGATCGCGCATAAGGTAGATCCAACTCGCTACGAAGAGGGAACAAAGAAGGATTTTTCGAGGCGCCGATGCCTAGCAGCACCTGGAGAGTCCCGAGGTGAGGGGCCATTCGGGAGATAGGAACAGGCCGACGAATAATATTGGGAAGTGTGCAGCTGTCACAGCAGCTGCAACCCTCCTCCCTTTGCTCAAAATCTGACCGCCAGCTTTTCAGCCGCCTCCTCCTCCTCCTCATCCTCCTCTGCCACCTTCTCCTCTCGTTTGCCATCATCTCGTTCTCATGGCCTAACTTATGCCTCGTGTTCTCATTCCGATTCTCTTCGAAAACCATCCTAGCTCTTAATAATCCTTTGAATCGTGAATTTCCTGGAGGAAATTTTAATAGAAAATTATTTTCTAATTTTTTCATTCATAGTTTGGTCATGAGTTTCAGGCTGTTAAATAGTGCAGCTTTGCATTTGGCTGTCAATGTTGCTCAAATGCAATGCTTATTTTAAGAATAAGTAAACTCTGTCTTTAATTGATATCAAACTTTTTTTTTTTGGTAAAGCTCCTTCGTTTTACTATTTCAAAATAATTCTGTATTATTCTATTCTGTTAGATAAATATTATTCTTGAGAGCAAGCAGCTTTCAATAAAGATGAATTAAGAAGCTAATCAATAAAATAACAAATCAAACACTGCTTCCAAACATCAAAATCTTTATCTTTCATTTGTTGTAAATTAACAAAGGAAAGCTAAAACTTTGCTTAACTCTCACTGAACCAAACAATATTTCATTCCATAAAACAATATATGTAGAATGGAAAAATGAAAAATAAAGTAAATCACAACACACTTTGATGATACAGGAACCCATCACGATGTTCTCACATATGATTCCTTGAGAAAGAAAGAAAACTAAAAATAGGAAGAGCTGTTCGTTCACCGTGTCGAGTAAGCATCCCTTGAAAACGTGAAATGAGAGCGTGCACCAAGAAAATGAATGTGCCCTCAGCACAGTTAATGGACTGGTTGTTCAAAGGGGACCTCCTTTCGTTTCCGAGTGAACATGTGGGTGTATATCTAGGCCAAGCTAGCTCCTCGTGCAAGGATCAACCCCCTATTTTTCAAAGCCAACCACCGAGACCATCCTCCTCCAGAAGGAATGCACGACGTGTAGATCAGCTGCTCCTTCTGTAAAGCTAAACTTCCTGCGCCACGTGCACATCTGCTGGTCTTCGGGCACCTGGTAGGGCAAATTTCGTGGTTCTGGACGAGTATAACGTAGTCACGTACTGTGTGTGTCCTCAGGGCTCATCGGGACTCTGTGTATGACGGACGAACATAACATAAATATTCTCGTGGTTAATTGCTGGTATACGAGATTCATCCTTTGTTTCGTGCTCTTGGGGTCTATCTACAGGGAATAGTATTGTTACGTTATTGAAAGAAAATGTGTGAGAAGGTTTCATTGAGATGTATGTACTTAATATTGTTTTTCGTGTGTTGTAATTTATGGGCACCTGTGAATGAAGAATAGATGTTTCGTCACATGAACATGTGTTTGAGTGGAGAACGAATAATAATAATTTTTAATTATTATTGGAGAACGAAGCTGGATGCTGATAGCTTCTATGTTGATGACAGAGTAGAGTTTTAATAGACTGGAAGTTTTTGTGCATTTAAATGCAAAGATATATGGAATACGCGAAATTATGTAAAATATTTAAAAATAAAATGTTAAACAGTACTTAATAGATAAAACACATCTCTCTGCTTAAATTTTAATTCTTTAATGAAGTTTAATGAAAAATACGAATTTTTAGCATAAATGCTAAATGTAGATTTGAGATAGATTTGTTGTTCATTAACTGAACGAAACAATTGATTGAAATCTGAAGTAATTTTCCTTTAGAAAGAATGTTGGGAGAATTAATACCTAGAGCCATGAGATTTATTTTCCTTCGAGCCTCGAACAATTGCATTGAATTTCCTAACTGGTTCTAATTAACTTAAGTACTTTGTGTAGTAGTTACAGAGGTTAAGCACGTAATCGTATTGGACAATAGCCAACAATTATTTTAAATGAATACTAAACTCAACAATGCATTATATAATTCGTGAAATAAATACGTGTCTAACATCAAGTTATATTACTAGCAATTTAGCAGGTAATTATTTAGCGTTTCATTAGTAGTCTCTTAAGCAGTTAATAATTATTAATTATGGAGCATGTCATAATAAATGTTAACAGGTTCCATAACACCTTTTAACCTCATCTAGAAATAAACTACCTTGAATTCATTAAGTACATTGAAATAAGTGTTATTTTGAATTAGTTTCAAATAGATCACCTCCAATCTTATCTTTCAAAATTTTCTCCAAAACGAGTTGTAAATTCTTAGACATAAGGAAGTCCTAACATAATTTAATTTGGAATTACTAATTGAAGTACAAGTTGAAAAAACTGTTCTATATTTGTAATATTCGAAAGTGCAAGAAATATTATATTTTCGATAAATTGAAACTTTTCATAATGTGAATTGAATTTGTTGAATTAAGTTAAATTTATTTAGAGTTATATTTACTCCAAAAAAAAAGGAAAAAAAATAATAATTCATCATTCTGACAATTACACTTATAATCCAGCGTATTTAAGATATTGTTTTCAATTAACCCAGTCTTTTCATTCATCCAGAAAAGACTGTGGCTACCCGTTGATTCACTGGAGGGACTATTACGGAAGTCGGAACTATTATGACCGGTTTCGAGAGGCTGGTCGGTTATCCGGTGCAATTACATTGTGCTTGGCTCATCGCACGCTAGCTCGATACGAAATTCGAATCTTTCCACCATATGCTACACTCACAGCAACATAATTGAACAAATAACGATGAAAAATTATCGAAATTGTAAACTGTTATATAATTTCGTGAAAAATCAATCGTGTGACAGTCAATTTTAACAATAATTTTGAAGCACGATAAAACTTCTATAGTACTTCAACAATTTTGAAAATTGTAGAAATTCGAACAATTCTAAAAACATTGAAAAAATTGTTTTCGTGGCTAGATTTAACGTGGCCTTGAAGATTAAAATTTTCTCTTTACAACAAATTTCCTCTTCACTTAAAATTTATTATACGATTTTCTTCGAACCATTTTATTAGGATTACTGTTGCAAGAAGTTATAACAATTTAGAATGTCGATAATTCTTCCTTGTTACTGATTCAGTTATATTTTTTTACTGTATCTTGTTCACTCGTGAAATTCTACGATTTCTCACTCCTCAGTTCGATCGATCGATAAATCTCGACAGTTTTAGCTCTTGCACCAGGAATTCAAGAGTTTGCCCATAGAATCCATTCGCATTTCACTTGAGGCCAGGTAATTTAACACGAAAGCGGGACTGACAATTCTCAACAAATCGCCTTAACTATACCTTTTCTTGTCTTTTAGTAACGTGCACTTGGGAAAGTCGTTAGCTCGTACAGCTATTATAATCGTTCTCTGCTACCTTGAAACGTCTCCGGGAATTTCTGTTGTCCCAATTTGCCTTTGTTCCTAGGCAAATTGTTAACTTTAGGTTGTTCGGTTGTTCGGTTGTTCGGTTGTTCGTTCGACGATGTGTTGCATTCGAACAGGTGAATATTTTGAGTAGAACGATGAAAGTTGTTGTGGGTTTGATGAACTTTGAAAGCTGACTTATATACAGGGTGGTTCAAATATCTTGTTCGCGACGAATTTTTAACCAATTTCATAGTTTTGTGAATTATACAATTGAAGAAATAGAAAGCGGAAATATTGAAAAAAAAGACGTAGAATCTAAGCAGAAACCTTAGTACCTTACTTTCGATACTTCATGCATTCTTGCACGCTCGAATTCTTAAATTTCTCAGAAATACATAAAAATTCGCAGTGATCGACTGATATTAGAAGATACGAATATAATCCTCAACGTAAGACAATATTTTGACTTTATTTACAAAAGGTATATTTTTTTATATTTAACAAATCCTTAACAAATCGCAGATTGTCTATCTTCTATCGCAAAATGGCCAAAGATTAAATGATCGATAAAGAAATTTCCTTGCCTCGGAGCAGCATTCTAACGAAAAAGGGAAAAGCGCGGGGATGAGTAGAGGCTGTTTCGCAAAATTCGCTGGAATTCCTAACAAACGGGACACCCTGTATCCGCGGTGGTTGTGTAATCGGCCTTAAGGATAAACGGGCACACACACGCTAACACACGCCCGCGAGTAGGGAGGCTCGTATCACAAAACGGCCAAGTGAAAGGATAGGCACCAGTTCATCTTGTGTCTCAACCTCCGGCCAACCTTCTCGAATATATCCTTTCGTGCTGCAAGTGCGTCAGCTATCCGCATAAAACAGCGGTTCATTCGAATTCGTTCGACGTCGTCCGCCATTAACTCTGACTTGATTTTCCCCAATGAACACCCAATTCTGGCTGTTCATCGCTAGTTTGTTACGTAAATTTATACCATTCATACCAACTAATGAATTAATTCGCTGGTCCCCTGATGCAACCCTCGTTGCAAATTCCAGCCCTTTCATCGTACAAATTGAAGGATTCAAAGCGATGTAAAAATGGCCACATATTAACGTAATTTTCAGTGTTCACGGAATAAATCTGAATAATTGCGTCGAGTATGATATAATTTCGGTCACGAAATAGCAATTTTCGGATGTACGTACACACACACGATATATATATATATATATATATATGATGAAATTTAGAAAAAAATGCTAATTATGTATATTTTAATCTTCTGTCTATAGTTTCAATTTTGTATTTCATAAACTTCTTTCTTAAGTTATGCTGCTGTAATTGAAGATAAGATTATTCAATGATGTCAAGTGAAAAAGTTAAAATTAAAAAGACAAACTGTAAGTTATTTTAAAGAATACTAAAAATTTATACTATTTCTTTTAATCATTCATTTATTGATTGTACTTTGTGTGTATTTTTCAAGAGCTATTTTTTCTTTCTTTCTTTTAGAAAGGAAGTTTAAATATAAAAAGTTTTGCATTTCTCGATCAGCACTTGCTGACGATTTTCAAACGATAGTCTTTCCGCGCATTTTCTTCGTAAACCCTAACACCACAAACGAACTATCAAAACCAACTCATCATCGTACACATTTTCCTCCTTATTTTAATCTCTCCTCCGTATAATTAAGAGTTTTCTCTCTCGGCACTTGTGCATATATGTTCGATCACTATTAAAACCTTTCTATCTCTTTTCCCCTTCGTGTTGATCTAATCAATAGATGGAATCTGAGCTCAGGGGAGTGTATCATTTCCGCGAGCGATGCGATTTCATGGAGAAAGAAAGCGGCTAGTTACGCAACCGTGTGCCAGCATGTTCGTGGATCAACGATATTCTCAGACGTGGAACATCTTCGAAAGCGTGTTCGAAAGAACATCTGTTTGCCGCAACTGTGAAATCACCCGCGACTGGCAGCCAAGGATGAAGAAACCTTTTCAACTCACGGCTGGCCGAAATAGCGGCGAAATCACGGGACCGTTTGCACGGATCGAGCATGCACCTGCAACGGGTGCATCTTTGGCTGGATCACTGGCCAAATGTCTCTCACACTCGTTTCAGGATCCAGCACAGGTTTCTGCTGCTCAGCTGATTCGATCATTTTTCGTTTCGAACGAATCTCTAAACGATTTGAAAAGATACGTAGATTTTTAGATATCCTCAACACTATAGGTCTATACGATGTTTAGATAACTATAACTTTTTGAATGTTTTGGATATTTTGTGATACGACGATATATTCTGAATATTTTGTAGTGAGTTACGTTTTATGAGAATGATTGTACAGTGAATGGCTTGGAATGTAGATTTTCGACACTGTTGGATGCCACATGTTATACGTTAATGGTGATTATAATGCGCACTCGACTTGAATGAATTATTCAATGTGGCATTTCCGTGTAGGCTTATTAAATTGAACATGTTAATAAATAACAACAAGATGTGGCGCCTCGTCTCAGGTTGAACGAGTTCGCGAATTTGCGATCGAAGAATTAATTTCTCATTAAGTAAGGATTGTTTGATTACAAAAAATAGGAACGAATTATTGGAGGATGTTGATTTTAATGAAACTTAACGAAACATCTTGAATATTCGGTTATTCGGATAATCGAGAGACAAAATTACGAGACAAAGTATCTCAAGGCACACTTTTCTTCGATAAGCATCAAACAAACTGACACATTTATGTTTCAGTTTCAACCAATTTGGAATAAGCAAGCCACAGAATACGAGGACATGCACTCCATTGGGAGAGTTGAGACTGAAATATTAAGTACTTTTATCGAAAAATACTTGGTTTCAAGGACTACGAGTCCAAGCAACGTGGAATTAATTACGATACATTCTTGCATTATTATCATCGATAAACTCCATAAGCACCATATTACCGACAGGAAATGCCGTCTAAAAATTTATTTATAATAACTGCCGTGTGAAACACGTACACGTGGATTATATTATTCGTATATATTACTCTTAAAAAGTATTCAAACATTCGCTTATTTTTCACAGAATATTAATTTAATTGCAGGATTGCAAAAATTATATGTTGATAAACGACGATTACATTCTGTACAGTTATTATTACAGTACTCTGCACAATTATTATTACAACACTTTAAAATTAATAATGCAAAGTGAGACAAATTACGGCGTAATTTAAAAAAAAGAAAATTTCATTGATTCTATAAGAAAGTAAAAAGTATTGACTTTAATTATAAAATCTTTATTACTTTATATATTTTACTAAAAAAATTATTTCTTGTTCAAAATCTTCAACTTCTATAAGAAGTTGATAAATCATTTATTATTAGATTGCAAGAATATTTACGTGTAAATTCATATATTCGATAGAAGTAATTAAACATGATGATTAATACCTACTCATACGACACTTTATCCATCCATCCATTTTCTTATTATAATTAAATCTTCGTTAATTCATCTTACTGACATTGATGTATTATTATTATTACAAATGGAAAATGTGTGAATACTTATTAGAGCTATACATACGCAAACTTTGCTTCGACTTTCGAATAAGAGCAAGCAAACTTTACTCGAATAATCCGAGGGCCGATGGATCCGAAGTGAACATCGGAAACTAAACATTGTTATTTAACGTGTAATGGGATATCACAAATGCAGGAGTCGTTTCCCTCACTTTTTCCACGATCTTTTTATCGGACAGTGGCGTGCGACGTCAGCACTATCATACCGTGTCCGACGTCTTCCGCACATGGAAACCAGAGTAACCAGTGCAGTGAGTAAAAAGCTGCAGCTGTCACAGCACGGCAGCTGCAGCGACGATGCATCGGGGCCTAGCGATCGGAGTAACACGTTTCCAAGCAGTTTTCGTATTCACGGTAATTTCCAATTTTGCATGAAGGTCTTGAGGCATACAACGTTGCAGAAACATCTCGAAACACTTTATTTTTTTTCGTCTCTTTCTTGGGACGAGATGTGTTTAATTGAAAATTGGGGGAAGGGGGAGACTTTTTAGTTTTCTCCACTCCAATTTTATAAATTTTGTAAATTTTTTTTTTTGTACGAAAGATTAATTATTTTAATCATCTCGTTCGTTTCGTGAATTAATTGTTTCCGGATGTTTGATAATCTACTTTAAGTATGACTTTAATTCTGTGTGAAAAATTAATTGCTTAATTCTAGCCGCTCTTTCCGTTTCGCGAAATCTAGAAATGTGATTTAAATTTTATGTAAAATTACTTTTAAATATCAACGCGGTGTAATTTAATAATTTAGAATTTGTTTGTCAGATTCTAAAGAATCGAATGACAATTATCGAATATATTGAGATGAAGAAAAAAAAGTGATTTAAAATTTACATGAAACGCATTGAATCCTTAATTGGAACAACTAGTATCGCAAAACATCATTCTATTTGTGTATGCACGACTATGCCGGAGTTTGCTGTTCCCTTCCCCATACTAATTTATATCAGCCTTAAGCTGACGTCAGAAAACATGACTAATATACTCGCAAATCTAACACGGTAAGAAACGATTTCTAGAAAATTTAAATCCTTAAACAATCCAATAAATTTCAGGAAAATAGCAAATATTATTTAAACAATCCAAAGGATTCTATTATTATTATTTATCCTTCGAAATTTCCTACACGGAAGATAACTCCATTCTCTGTCTCATCGCATTAATTTTGAAAGATAATAATATAAATAATAAATAAATAAAAGTATAAATTATTAAATGAATAAATTTGAATTTAAATTCACAAACAAATTTATTATTCCTCTAATTATAATAATAATAAGAATTATATAAATATATAACAACGATGATGATTTGATTAAGTAAATATTTACGAATCTCCTGAAACTGAAATTTCCTAACATTTTACTCGAATTAATTAAATACCCTTAAATGTCCGCTCTCGGTCGTTTCTTCATTCCTACGAAATATTCCATTCTCTATCCTGTTCCCTATCAGATTCCTCGAAATTTCAAATCTTTTAATATTTTCATTCACTTTCAGAAGATTGAACTGACACGCACGAACTGATGGTGCCAATGCGAGAGAACATAGAAACAAGTCTCGGGGGTAATCGGTCAGCCTCGATCGTTTTAATCGCCACGGGTGTTTATCGGTCAGCGGCTGCATTCCGTGCATATGCAACCGCACACCTAAGATGGATGCGCGGAGATGAGAGAAAGTCGGGGATTCTGGCCTCGAGGTTACCTTCGGGAACGTAACGAAGCGTTGTTTGTAACACGTATGCACACGCGCGATCGTTGCTAACAGATAGGCGTGAACGTGCCGCGAAGAAAATGTCATCGGATGCACTCTTGCCATCCCACTCGCTCAATTTTATCCTCAATATTTTTTTCTCACTTATGTTTTCTATCCCGTTGAAATCAATCGCAATTTGCAGAGGTCAAAGGTTGCAGAGCTCGACTGCGAATTTCTTTTTATTGCGAAGTTGCACGAAGAAAAGTCTCGAAATTATTACACATATTCGGGCTCATTCGATTATAAATGATATCCCTTGATTTGAAAGTAGTAAGTATTTATGTAAATGAGTTCATTCAGTTACGTTATTCAGAGTAGTATTGATACGTAAAAACTGTAAATAGAAAGTTCTGGTATTGTCACTCTCGTGTCATTCATGAATCTATTTCTGGATTATAAAATTTCTGAATTACCTGTAATGTTATTATACAACTATATTGTTATTAGTATTAGATTTATTATTAGATTACTATACATTTTGTACAAATTTTTTCGTCTTCTACCAATATAACTTTTCTTCAATAAAACTATCTTTTTAGTATGGTTATCGGACCAAATATTTTTTGCATCCTATCGAACATTTCAGAAATGTAGACTGTGAAAGTGAAAAATAAACTATATCCCTAGTATTTCCCTAGTTTATTTTCCGAAGAAAAAGTTGTGCTAAATGATCATAACTGACATCAATAGAATAGCTCAGAAATTGTATAAAATAAACAGAGTTAAAGTCTGTATCTGGAAACCTAAACGAATCAACAAATTTATACAGTTGAATTTATTAATAGTTAATGATCAACAGTGAAGCCCTGCAGCAAAGTTGAAAGAATGAATAAATTTATGAATCGAAACATCATGAAATAATCAGGAGCAAAGTTTCGTGAAAAATAGAATGAGTGAATTAATTAGTGGTTCATTTTCCGTTGAAACAAACCACTTAGCACGCAGTGGACGAGAAACTATGGTAGATACGAGTTCCTTTATAACAGGCTGTCGCAGCAACACACGCGGCCATAGATAAACAGTCCGAAGAATGCTTGATGCATGTGGCCCCATTATTCTCCCCCGTCAATTGGATTGTTTCGAATTAATAATTCTCTGGTTTGTACATCACTGTGCATCCTCATCATGTTACAGAGTCGATGATAAGTTTTACGATATCGATTCAACAATTGTTGGGTAGCAATTATCGTGATCAAATGCTGGTACGCATGTAATTCGAGTTATTTTTATATCGTGCACATTAGACTTGGTAATTGCACTGAGAAAAATAAGAATTAGCTGGCGGTTATCTGAGATTGCAGTCAAAGAACGGAATTTGTTTGTTTTAATAAACCAAGATAACAATAAGACTAAGATAAAAAGAATGTTAATTCTTTTTGTCTCGTGTCGAGTTGAATCAAGAATAGTTTATTTCATAGTTTTCTAAAATATGAAATATTTTTTATATAAGATACCTATGTTCTTTTCAACTTGATCATTATGAATTTGTTTATATATTATGTAATAGATAATATATTAGCATTTTTATAAATGCATAAATATCCACAGTCTAGTCAGTACATAATCATAAAAATATAATTAAATTAGACAAACTCATTCAGCTTTTGATACAGATAGAAATTGTCTGATGGAAATAAAAAAGGAAAAGATATAAAACTGAGAATAATCGAATCTTCTCTGCGGTTACTTTACGCGAATAAAGTTTCACTAACAATAAGAAGATTGTTGTGGGAAAGCTAGCATGGAAGAATCGAAATTGCCCGATCTTGGAACGCGGCCGGAACACGTGCGTATTCACGCTGGAAGGGACGCCATTGCAATCTCCTATGAGAAGATACGCACGAGGCCATTGTTTCAATAGGATTTTCTACCTGCCCTGACTAGCAATGTCCGAAATTTGTTTTTCAAATCGTGGCCCTGGGATTTCCCATCAACTATCATTTCTATCGATCGCGAATATTTTTATAGTGCTCTCCAGTACAATTTTCAGACCATATTTCTAAGTACGTGTTTACTTACTTTAATAATAATATTTATAGTGTTTACTATAAATCGCTACTTTTACTGATAATATTTTTCAAATAAAAAACAAGACTTTTAACATCGACTTTTAATTCGCTACTCTGACAGAGAAAATTTTCAAAAATTTAATTTTTTAACTTGAATCTACTATCGAGTGATAGTAAAAGTAGTAGGATACTATTGGTTTTGTCGAGAAACATGTGTTGAAAGTATGTTTACTCACCGACTACGAGATCCAGGTGACATTCTAGAGTAGTAAAACCGGCGATAACAAATCAGCTCTACGTGCCAACAGTTCAACAGTCACTTTAAAATGAGGATTCACCTTTGAAGCTCGAAGAAACGCGTTTATTACACTACAACAATTCTTCACTATGGCAAGAACTCGCGAATATCGTTCAGCTTCTTTCAAACCAGCAATTTCTATGTCATCCTTATTGAAACGTTCCACAGATTATTCTTTCTTCTTCTCGATTAGAACATGAAAAACAAAAACGTCAGCTATTGAATATTGTCAATTCCAGATCTATATACTGACAAAAAATTCCAGTACAAAGTACCAAGGGACAAACAAAGATATCAAAGGAGAAATAGGAAAAATAGAAGCAAGAGGAGAATTAAATACTTATAAATTTGACTTTTGAATTCGAACCTCTCGATCCAAATGGTAGTTGCAGAGAAGTGAAACCAGTTGTGGTCGCGGAGGACACTAATGGTCGATCGCAGGTTCGCCGGTTCGAGGCGTGACTGTTATCAGCGGGAGAGGAAAAGCTCGATAGTCCAGCCGTGGTGAACGACAGCGTAACATTGACTGCGTGTAGCGCACTCGACGTGTTTCCAGGTGGATTGCGCCAGTAGGCACAAGTCGGAGAGCACAGCGTGGCCGATGAAACGAACGGGGAAACTAAAGTCCCATAGGATACGCGGTCGCCTCCATACGTACACCTAGATACTTATGACGGCAGGTGCTGGCAGTCAGGTGAATGTGGCGGAACACAGGAAGTGCCAGAGACAGAGAGGCATTACAAAAGTGTAGAATGGTAGGAAGAAGTAAAAGACGATAGAGGAAAGAAAGGAACAGAGAAGAATACCGTGTGACTTGGCGAGTCGCGTGCCCCGTGCCGGCGACAATAATTACCCTTCATAAGTTTCATAGTTTTCACGTCCCTTAAAGACTTCTGGCAGCCTTGCCAGGTGTTTAGAAACATTCCACGAATTCCTTTTAACATTTACTCGCATCCTAGATGCATATGTAGATAAATTACAGACGTTCAACTCGTAGACTTGCTACACAAATACAACCTTTGTATTTTACTCGAAGTAAACTTCAGATACAAATACCATAGAAACACGTGTTCGTTCGTTTACCTGGTCGTAATTTAAAAAGGAAAATCCTTAATCCTCTACTTTTCCATTCACGCCATAAACAGTCAATAAAGCAATGGTGGTGGATTCCTGGTATCATTGAGTGATTAATGATGAAACGAGCAATTAACGTGACATTAAACGCAACTCGACAAAATTCCTTTCTCTCATTAGAGCCATCGGTGATCAATGAAAACGGATATGGAAACTGGTGAACGTTTCTAGAAGCTGGACCCTGCTAATTGTAAGTAAAAAAGTAGAATGAACGATTCCGAGATGTCGTTGCGTTATCAATCCACCATCCCATGCTCTTGGTCGCGACGAAACAGTACACAATGTCGAATAGGATCGTGTTGTTATGCTACTTGCTACTCCAAAGTGTATAGTGTACAGGAATAGCTTGCAAGGCTCAGCCCCACCTTCGCGTCCCACGTGCGTGTATGCAGCACGCCATATTTCCCGCATGCAATAGTGCATGTAAGTGCAACACCATCCAACGAAGTCGTTGACTGGAAAACGAGTAAGGGGGCTTAGGCAGAGGCACGGGGAACGGCGACGGCACGCTCTTCGTACGCTCGTTTATTCGCACTTTTATCCAGCTCGCTTAAGTACGCCCGGTTTGTTTATTGGACGCTTCTTGTTTTCAGAATCGAGCCTCTGCTATTCTCCTGATATCGTGATACATTTTGTCAAGCTTTGAACTGCCAGATGTTCCATCCGGTTACGGTTCTCCAATTTTTCTAACATTTTTTTGTTGTTCTGGCGAGCAAAAATATTGTTAATGCTTTTAAAGAGAATTTTAGCATGAGATTGGAAGAAGAAATTAAATGTATTAACAATGATTTCCTTTCTTTAAATTAAAGATCAATTGCATAGGATTTAAAATTAATCATTGAACTTCAAACTAGAAGATATCCCGCTTATCCCGCTACGGTTCTCTAATTTTCATATTTAGTTATTATATATAATTAATAATAATTAATATTTAGTTATGTAAATACAGAACTTTCTATCTAAATCAAAAATACTAAATAATGAAATGATGCTTCTTTCGATTAGAAAAAGATTGTTGGTTTTTAGTGAGAAATACAGAAATATCTACGATGCTTGCACTTCTATCTGAAAACACATCTTTTTCCCCCCTATGAAAAACCGTTAAACGCATATTACCAGTACTGATTGTTCATCGTCCCGAATAAAAATGTAATATGTGCAAGTCAGAGTTCCACTTTTTACGTTATAGAAAATTACGAGCACAGCTTTCCTGCGAAATCTCTGATGGTCCATCGATATAAGGTAAATCCATGAAAACCACGATGCAACATTTGAATTCACTTGATTGGCATTAAAATTGATTAGTCATAGTAGTCATAGTACATAAGCAAAATTCTTCTTTAAGTTGGATATGAAATCTTAAATTTTTCATATTTTATATTTAATTGCTTAAGAAAGAAAAAGAAAAGAAAAGAAAAGGAGAAAGTAATAGGAAATTAAATTAAGGAAAACATTAAAAACGGAAACGGAAGTAGTAAGTCATGAATATATTAAATGTATCTTGATAATTAAGCTTTAGATTTTCTTCTATTTTATGCAAATCGATTCATTGAGGATTACGTTAAGCATGATCGAAGGATTTATTCGTGATCGTAATGTTACGTTTGAACCTCCGTGACTTCCGGTGGAACCCGCCTTTCCGGTACTCCTATCTACCAGCCCACACACTCTAAAGGCTTCTTTCAAACATTTCCGTTTCTTTCCATTGGCCGCTTCGAGTGTTGCAATGTTCATTCTCCAGTTACGTTTAGATGGCAGTACAGTGCAGTGATGGTACAAGCAGACAAGGTACAAAATAGCCCAAACATTCAATGTCTTTTAATGTCTCACCATTGACTAATAGCATTGACTAAAAATAGGATTATTGATTACAACGTGAATAGTTAGTCAATGGTCTCACATTTCAGGAGTTGCCAGAACCTCTTATTATCTTTCTCTCATGTGACGTCATCGATTCATAATGGTTTCAATTGATGCTGATTTTTCCTATGAAATTACAAATAGGATGATATAGAATAGAATATTTTATAACTACATATAATTAATTGGAATAATTTCGTGCAATTATGTTCTTAATGTTTTCCTATATTTTATTTTACAATGTAATGAGAGATGACTATTATAATTACCTTGATGAAATATGATTGCATATAATGTCTTAAAAGAATTATTTTAACCGTGTAAGTTATTACGATCATACATTACTTTGAAACATACGTAAATTTCACAATGGCCGACAAGGGATTCGATCAGTGCGAATGCTGGGAAATCGTGAATTCTCAGAACAATTTTAAATTTTATCAGTATAATAATGACAATTGTGTGTTCTTATATGTTAATAAAATTTTAATAACGATGATTTAATAATAGTAAATCTTAATAACAGTAATAATAGTGATTGTAGTTTTACCTGAAAATTTACAAGTGATGCTTCTTCTTCCTTCGGCTTCCCGCTTAAAACTAACGTTATATTCCTATATTCTAGATCGATTGCGAGAAATTATATCGATTATGATTGTATATTTTACCGTTTGGCGCTGAGATCATTGCATACGTATTGACACAAAGGTATATTTGTCTAACCTGGAACAATTCTTATAGTTTATTGAATAACATTTATTGAATTGATTTAATAAAACGTCTGTAATTTTATTTTTTAAACTTTAAAGTAAGTCAAACAAGTGTGTCTCAATTCTAAATCTTATTTTTCAGTTTTATCAATGTAACGAATATAACTTAATCGAATGAATATAATTTAATTTAGTAGTACGTAACGAAATAATGCTTCTTTATATCTAAGTGATTTTACTCAAAATAATTGCTAATTTTATTCAACAAAATTTTCCTGTTATCGAAATTCTATCCTGCAATTAAAATTGTTATGGTAATAAGTCCACTAACTGAGATCGCAAATCGCAGAGGGCGTAAAAAGCACTCTGATCTTTTCGAAGTCGGTATTTCAGAATCTGACAATGAGACATGAAACATCATACAACTGTCATATTTATTTTGCCTTTAATCAATGATGCAAAACATTCGAAATGGTGGTAAGTTTTAGACAAGTAAAAATATATATTAAATATATTCAATATATATAAATATACATATTAGATGTTTATGCAAATTCATGTTTTTATTAATATAATTAGCAGAATAAAATTTAAATAGATATTTCTTTCATTTACTTTGGATATTTTATTTTATGTTTGTTTGGTAATTTATATTTTTTCAATCGTTTAATGATCATTTCTTGTTGTCTCCTATTCTCCTAGATTCTTCTTACGGATGAAACGATTTTTAATGTTTCCGTTTTCTCATCCGGAATGATTAATGTTTTATGCACTTTGTGCGGTTCATTTTCACCTAAACTATGATCGTGTATCGATACTATAGTTTCATTTACAAAGTTAGAATCATGAGAATAACCAAAATATTTTAGTAACCGTTCTGGTAGATCTTGCAATGTGGATCTTCTTTTCTCAAATAGATGATTGGCTTTTAGAGAAGGAATTGTTGCAGAAGAAATTGTTTTTTCTGAAGTATTACTTGTTAAATCATCATTCGACACTTGGGAAGCTCTGTTTACTAGAAATTGAAATAACAATAATTGAATCAAGTATATCTATTATTTATTAAATAATTAATTAATATCAAATATTCCATATATATATTTAATGTTTAGTATTAGGTAAAAAATTTAATTGCTTTTTACCCACTACAATGTCAGATTCGTTCATAGTCAATAAATAGTTTTTAAAATTTTTCCACTTATTATTAGAATGATTTTTAAACTTAATAAGATATTTCATAGGTTTTGTATCTGGATCGTATAACTTTTTTATTTTTGTTGTTAAATCTTTAGACATGTTTCTTATAATTTCTGAATTCCGACAGATATTGATAGATTTTTGTTCTAAATAATTCTTTTTAATTTCGTTTCTCATATCTCTCCATTCATGATCTTTTACGCGTGGCACTAAACTGCGCAACTTCGCGTGCAGTTTCTCAATTTCTTCGAGCTTCTCTAAAATTTCTTTCACACACCTTTCGGACATACTACGCTTCATAAAACACGTAGCATGTTTATCATTTCCAAAAATATTTATTTATTTTAATTAGATACAAGAACAGATGAATCACGTGCGAATCTGAATTTACTTCAAGATAATGTTGCATATTTTGATTGAATAAACATACAATGTAACGCAGAAGAAAAATTATTTTTCTGCTTTATACAAGATCACAGTTTTAGAGATTTTATTTTGAACATACATATAATAAATAATAATATGCTGTTAAATAAAAGTACCAATAAAAATGTTAACAAACGGAAAATAAGTTACGTCAAATCATAAAGTTAAAGTCACGTTGTTATTGTTAGGTTCAAGATGAAGAAGAGGCAATTTAAATAAGATTGCAAAAAATTGTAATTATTACAAATTTTAAAGTTCAACAATTGCGAATTGAGACGAGGTCAGTGCTCTTCAAAATGTTTACTTTTGATTTTTGCAGATTTTTAAAAAAAAAATAATTAGAAAACCGAATATAAGATTGATGATGAAAGAACTATTTGTTTAACAGATTTAAACAATGTTTCTTTGGATGAAAAATTACCAGTAACTGATTGTAAACCTGATGGTTTGCAAGGAAGGAAAAAAGAAGAAAATTTCTGACGGAATTCTGTGCGACTCAATAATGGAGTATAAAAGGAAACGAATCTTTTTAAATTGTTTCAAAAGAGAACCATATATTAAAGAGTATAATTCCAGATCGAATAAAAAGATGAAATTTTCATCGAAGACTAATATTCACAATTTTGATCCTGACATAAAAGAAGCAAAATTAACAAACAGAAAGAAGCAGAAAAATGATCAAATTCTGCAATTGGGTACTTATGTACGTGATGAAGGCAATGTAGACCAAGAAAAGATTAGTCAGATATGTAAATTAATTAAAAATGAACCAAAAAAAGAAAAATTACAAGAAACTAAAATGACAACTGAATTGGCTGACAAAGTGGATTTATCAAAGAATCAGGAAGAAAAACAAGAATCATTTAAATACTTGATAAGTCGAATGGGTGGTGGTGCCGAAATTCGTGGGAGTCACTTAATTTCCGACTTCCATGATAAAATACAAAAGATTAATTTATATAAAAATATAAAATTTGACGCAAAGAAGGTAAAAAGAAGATTAGATGCCTGCATAAACGAACTGAATGGAATAATTGAAGACGTTTCTTTAATTCTCCCAAATATGAATGTCTCGAAAAGCTTGCAAAAGTAAAATACGAAAAATGTTCGAATATAATCAAACAGAAAATTTTTCATTTTAAGAAGAGTTCCAAATTAAAGTATAATATTGATTAGTAAAAAAAAAAAAAGAAAACTGCATTTTTGTTGTCTTTTTCGTATATTTTTACACGTTATGAAAATTTTTTTAAAAAAATTTAATTATGAAATTTTTTTGAGCAAAATATTAGGGAATTTTGTTGCATTCATAGTGGAGGATGCAATCGCGCGTGGATGTAATAGCGACTATGATCGTTAATAAAAGTGCATATGTTTCCACACGGTATATTCAAATCAAAACAACGTAATCTCGGTGCACTTCAAGATGCATGAGCGATTACTGTTCACCGAGGCCTACGGGAGTGAGAAAGACAGGTTTTTCGTCAAATCAAAAGGTAACTGTATTCTGACAAACATCACTGTTAGTTTACCTAACCTATCATTCGTCTTGGTCTAGACGAGCAATCGATAACCGAACTATTATCAGACACAACTAGAACGAAGTCTTTTTATTCTGGTTTCATATCGATTGTAAAAGAGGTATTTTTACCTCAAGGATATCCCGATAGCGTTCACCCTGACTATACTCCTTATCAAATATGGGATACAGTTCAGGTTAGTTTACATAGGAAGTTACAAAAGTAATTCAAAAGATTATAAATGAAACTATTGTTTATCAATGTAATTATGTCATTATTATCATCTTTGATTTGTTATAGGCATTTGCAAGTACCATAATGGGTACGCTTACAACACATTCCATTATGCAAGGGGTAGGTGTAGGTGAGGCTGCAGCAACTCCATTAGCAGCAGCTATAACATGGATATTAAAAGATGGAACTGGGATGGTTGGTCGTATTGTGTTTGCATGGTGGAATGGGTAAATAAAATTATATATGAGAATATAATATTTCTAATTAGTCTCTACAAAAGTAGCGATTGTCTTTTATTCATTAGGACAGATTTGGATGGACAGTGTAAAAAATGGAGGCTCTTTGCTGATATTGTTAATGATTTAGCAATGGGATTAGAATTACTCTTGCCTTATTTTTCCTCTTATTCACTTGGAATATTGTGCATTTCAACAGCAATGAAATCGATTGTTGGTGTTGCCGGTGGGGCAACAAGAGCAGCACTTACACAGCATCAGGTACGATAGATCTAAAACAGATTTGGTTAATTATAACATATTAATTTGAATTGCAGGCATTACAAAATAATTTGGCAGATGTATCAGCTAAAGATGGAAGTCAAGAAACATGTGTAAATTTAATAGCATCTTTTGTTGGTATTTTAATACTTTCAATTTTTCATAATGAGCGGTAAATATAATAGTATTTATTATTTTTTAATAAATGAATTTAATTCTGTCAAGTATAATATATATAATCTGCACCTAGATATATAATGGAACTTTATCTCTTTCTTGTGATAATACATCTGTATGCAAATTATTCTGCGGTAAGGGCATTATGCTTGAATTCTTTAAACGAAGATCGTTTAGCTTTAATAATAAAAAGTTATGTTTCGAACGAAGTTATTCCGAAACCGGAAGAAATTAACAAAAAGGAATCAGTGTTACTATTAACAAAACCTAGTAAGAATATTTAATTTTAATTTTAAACATTAAACATTAAACCAATACAAATTGCTGTTCCTATTGATTTATTTCATTTCAGCAATGAGCATATGTGGATTCAATATAAAAATAGGTGTTTCTCTTGCGGCTCTTATAAAACAGGATATAATTTTAACAAGTGACACTGAGCTTGCATTGAAACTCTTTCTAGATAGAAAATATTTGATTTCTATTGATGTACAAAACAAAACTATTTTTATATGTCTTAAAAAAGACGCGCAACCTTACGATGTCTTGGAAGCATATTTCCACGCTTGCCTTTGCGGCTTTTTTATTTGTATGTCTTTGAAAGTGCCACTTGTAAGTATCATATGAAAAAATTTTAATACTTATATATTGAGATGTTACGTTTTTTTTAAGGATGTTTATGTAAAACCCGAAGTAAGTGATCTGTCGTATCCTTTAATGCGACTTTATGTACTTAATAAAAGGTACTCTAATAGAAATAATGGCATACAATCGTCAAAAGCCATAGAGAGTATTTACGCTACGAATTTATTGATCTCTAACGAATATAAAGCCTTCATTAGTGATCTTGAAAGCAAAGGTAATTTTATTTCTATGTGATAAAAGTTTAATACTCTTTTTATTCATATAAATGTTGCATTTTAGGATGGATAACAGAAACAAATCTATTACCAGTAGCAGGCTGGAGATTTTTATAAAAAAATTAATGGTAAAAGAAAAGACATGAACATTGGAAAATATCATTGTTCCTTCCACATTATTTATCTCGATAAAATTTTATAATTGTTAATTATTTAAGTAATTTTATTTGCATATTTTGTAACTATTTTTTGGCAATGAGATAAAATTATTTATAAATATTTTCTTACAAATTTTTATCACAGGTGATTATAATTTATAATATATTAGTAAAACCGATATGGAAACCAGTTTATTTTGAATAATTTATAAAAATATAATACGCCTTTAACCTGTACAAATATTTCAATGAAGTTGAACTAAGATTCTTGTTCTTGTTTAGGGCCAGTCTGTGATAAATGTTTTACTATGTCCACCCAGTCCCATCCTCGTGGTTTCTCTCCCTTTCCATCTGCTTTATTCCATTGTCTACGTTTTTGAGCTTTAGTTAGATGTTCCTTTTTTGGCTTCTTTGTTGTTTCTTCCAACTTTTCATAACAAATTGATTCTCTTTCATATATATCAAATAAATTTATATTTTAATATAATCAATTTTTACCTGTTGATGTTCATCTGTTATCTTTAGCTGATTGGTTTGTGAGTTTAAATCAACTACAGAATCTGGTTGCGCCGAGACCAACTCAGTATAATGTTCTTGTACAGATTGAAATAATGTATAAGTCATAGCACTTCCTAGCCATTGATCAATCTCTGCCTCCACATGTTGCACCACTTTGTCTTTTACTTCTTGTACACTGTATTCCAATCATTCACCTTTAATAAAAGCAACAGAATGCAAGGATATTCAGTGGACAAGATGATCGGACTTACATGTGCTTATTGTAAAAAGTGTTCATATTAACGATAGGCCTCTCTGATGGATAAGTTGTTCCCCATAAAATCTCCAATAGAAATGATTTCATGTCGTTATCCTCTCCATACTGTATATAAAATTAATGTTAAATATATAAAAATTAATGTTAAATATATATTCACTCGAAAGTCATACAATTTGAATAAACATGATTATGATTCATTCGCCATTGATGACGATCCTTTTTAAAATTTTAAAATTATATTTTTTGATTTTTATAGAGAGCAAACCTTATATTGAAACGTTGTGGGTGTCAACTGTTTAAAAGCTGAATCTCCATCATATATCGAAAGAAGTACTTCTCTTTCTTCTTCCTGAAGTTCTGCATCACTCATTTCCTTTCTCCCGTATTCGAATTTAATACTTAATTTTTCTCGTACGCGCACAGCTCATGCGTTACTTCAAGGTTAGGAAAACTTCAAGTCAACAAAATTGTTAAATCGATTGTGCTGTCTCGATCGTGTTATGCATGCAATATCTCGAATGCTCGCATATTACTGGACTACCTTATGGAACTCGGCGTGTTCTGAAGTTATTCGAGTGTATAAGAAATTTGAAATATCGATACGACGTCTATAATTTAAAACGTTTAGTTTAAAGGGTTAATTCAAGAATACCAAGTTTCGTTAAACAGCATTTTAAAAGTTTTTCTTTTGTTACATTGTTAGAAAGTTTGCACATGTGCATATATTTATATTTGATTATGCTATGTGTTTGATAATAGTGAAGCACTTTACATGTGGTGAGATTTATATTCGCTATTATATTCTTTTTTAACACAGAGTAAGGTTAATTACAATTTTTTCGCAGAAAAGATATTTCAATTTATATGATAAATTATATATTAAATTAATATAATATACTATATACTATATATTGAATCACGTGCGAGGTGCGTTACATATTTATTGCGTAGTATCTGTATTACTATTCTTTCACCATTTATGCTCTAATATTATCTTTGTCTAATCAATATTTATATAATAATCTATTGAATGTTATTATATAATATAATGCATTTATATAATAATCTATTGAATGTTATAGCTCCATTTCATTAAATTAAACTTTAATCATCATTTAAAAACAAATTATTATAATATTCTACATTCTGTTACAGATTGCTTACAATCTCCATGTTTTATTCTCTGAAAAATGTTTTGTAGTGTTCCAAAAATTAAAAATGTAAGTATTTTCGCGTTTTGTATCTCAGTTTTATTTTTCATATTTTATTTTAATAATTGTTATCTAATTAATTTAAGTCTGATTGAGAATTCGGAAACTTAATATTTATTCCTTTATTAAAATAAAATTTAGAATAGAAATTTAGAATTTTTAATATATTGTTATAAAGTTATAAAATTCTTATTATTATGCATATAATAATATTATTATTATTAAAATTTTAATCTCTTGTTATTAAAATTTTATATTTAATAGAATTTAATTTTTTATTATTTGATACTCTATAAGCAATTCTGTTTCTAAGAATAAAATATAATATTCCATGTTTTATTGCAGATTTTGTACAACTTTCTTCATGATGTTCTTCTATGATAACGGCGGCCTGATGAATTTTAGTCTACTGCAGTATTGTTGACCACGTTCTTCACATCTAATGTGCGTCCTATGCATTTTGTTTCCTCTGGTCACTTAATCATATCGTAAGATGAAAGGTTCAAATCAATAAGAGTGNTAATCATATCGTAAGATGAAAGGTTCAAATCAATAAGAGTGATTAGTTGTATTACGTAGAATTTTTTACGATCACGAGTATTATAATAACATTATAATAACATTTTCTGTATTTTATTTGTTAATTTAGGCCTAACCTTATATACACATCGCGCCTTTGAACACTGTTAATAATCTATCAATAAGAAATATCATGAATAGAATATAAATAGACTATCATTAGAATATAATACTAGTAATTATATACTTAAAATATAATACTAGTATCGATGATGTAATATTGATAATTAGTTAGAATATTGCGGTAATAGTAATTTATACATTCAATATGGCTATTTACAAAAATTAAATATTCATGAAGATATGAATAAATAAAGTATGAATATTTAAACAAATAATGAATATTACAATGATCATATTTAATATTATAATGATTAAATCTTAATAACATATTTTAATAACATATATCATTAGATCACTCATACTTTACACCATTTTTATTAACAATTTACAACAATAAATGATTTTGAAAATACAACTCAGTGAATTCATGTTAGCAAGTAACGCCGTACTATAAAAAAGAAAATATGTATATAGTATTGTTTAAAAAAATAAATTTGACTTCGAAATTTCGAAACCGATGATTTGCAAGAAATAATTTACAGCACACAATGTGCTTCTTTATTTCAAGCAATATTT
>NIPQ01092614.1:0-18547 GCA_002806875.1 Lepidotrigona ventralis hoosana
AAATTATTATTTGGAAATTTTTTCAAAAGACCAGCTGGCAGACATGTTTGATTTATATCATTAGTATAGACATCTAATGCACTTTTATATTTTCGGTCAACTTGAACACGAAATTTAGGATCACTCCAATAAAATTCTTCAATTTTAGATGTAACAGTGTCCATAGTTGTATCATCGGGTAATCCCAGCACTGATCTTTGTACATTTTCTCCAATTTCTCTACATTTAGAAATAATTTCTTTGCGTTTCTTGTCTGCCTTCTTCAACAATAGAATATCTTCAATACCAAGTGTAAATCCGTTTCTCTGCAAAGCAGCTTGAAATAATTTACCAAAGGCACTTAATAATTTTGAAGAGCATGTTCCTCCATACAATTCAAAAATACAATGTACAAGACCAAATGGAGTCGCACCATAATGTGTTTTATCAAGTACACCACACAACAATTCTCCATTTCGTATTATTACTTCAGCTTCTGACATTGTTTTAGGATCTGAAAATTCAGTGCCACATTTCCAACGCCGTGCTTTTCCAACTTGCCATTCCTTTACATTGATCTTGGCATTTGCCGTTAGATTAATACGTGGTTGATTTGGTGGAATAACGTTAATGATAACAGTCGATATAATTTGTTTACCAGACCACAAAGGTTTGGGTTTTATTATACTGGGAGGAAGAACAATTATATTATCTTGTATTGTAGATAAAGCAGCATAGACTAATTGCATATAATCTTCACGTGAAAAGAATGTTCCTCTCATTGTTAAATGAACACCAGAAACTACATGATCTTGAATGAGACCACTTAATGGGGTACCATCTTTTGGTACAAGGTATTGATTAGACACATTGGCTATATTGTACCCTTCGCTTCTGGCTAGTTCATTTTGGGGATAGTGAGCATTCATTTCATCACCATCAAAATCTGAATTATAAGCTTTACAATTAGCATAATGCAAACGTAATGTTTTTTCTCCTTTTAAGATTCGTGCTTTATGAGCCATTATACTGGGCTTGTGCAAAGTTGGTTGACGATTTAATAACAGAATGTCTCCATTTTGTAAATGTCTATGTATAATTTTAATTCCTTTGAAAAATTTATTCGCTTTGTCACTTGTTGTTAAAAGACGTTTTGCAATAGCTTCTCTTCGAACAATATCTTTACTAGAAATGCGTTGTATACTTCCATCTTCGTGTTCAACCATTACTGCACCAGGATGTATATCAGGACCGTTTAAAACTAGTTGTCTTAACTGTACAACATTCCAAGGTGTAACTGGTGTTGGATATGTTAATTTCATTGCAAATGCTTCAGGAATACCAATTTCATCTATGTTTAAATTAGGATCTGGTGTAATGACGGAACGAGCAGCGTAATTAACTCTTTTACCCATCATATGCATTCTAATAATTCCTTCTTTCTTCTCCATAACTTGTTTTAATCCCAAGCAATTTGCAGAATCTGTAGTTCTGTTCATATCACGATCCATTAAATGATCCACATTTACTTGCAAATTTTGCCAAGCATTGTGTAATTTTTCAATTGCTGTATTGCCTTTTATTTGTTCAAAAACAAGTCTACCCTCCTCTGATAATTGATCTGTATCACCATCTTGAATTGTTTGAATGATATTTCTAAGTACAAGACAATCTTGAATAATACTCTTGTAAACTTGAGATTGAGGATGTTCTATCATTTGTCCATTAACAAAATTAACTGGTCTAACTATAGGTGGTAGAACTGGTATTACTTCAAAAAAAAATATATCAGTTGGGTATTCAATATCTACCATCCCAAAGCAAGGTGTAAGTACTTTTAAAAAATCTTTCTCATTTTGCCAAAGTTTTCTGAGATATTCTTTAGATTGATCTGGCATTATCAATACTGTGTCCATTTTATGTATTGTTTTACGTGATCGTGCTGTTGTAGGGATATCAGATGACTGTGATACTTTAGATGTCATAATTTTATTTTTTACTATTGTAATTTTAGAAATAGGTTCTAAACAATTAACGCAAATTTTTGTCGTTGCATATTGCTTAATAACGTTTTCAACATGCGTATGCCATTGCATATTAATATTTTTAGTATTTAGTTGAATTTCATCGTATTGTATAATAGATTGATTAAGTCTTGGTTTATTCATAAGGTTCTCAATATAATTATCAATGACATTTTGAACAGATTGTATATCAACTTCATAAGGACTGGTATGATTTAAAACAACAACCATTATTTCTTGTTCTAGACCATCAAGATCACTCAGATATCCTTGCTGAAGTAATTTCAATTTTGCAGAAAGTAACAATTTCACATAAGGTGGAATTTGTAAAGTGAAACAGTTTAAACATGCTAATTTAATCAACATGCATAATCCTTTATGGAATAATGGATTTACAACTGACATAGGCAACTCTATATGCCCAAAATGACCTGGACACTTGAATACATTGCATCCACATGTTCCACATGGATCTGAACTTTCCAACAAAGGACCTAATTAATAATAAATAATTAATTAAATTATATCTTTCTTCTCCTTTTCCTCCTTCTTAATACATATGAAAATATAAATAATATGTATAATAATTTGTATCATTTCATATATTGAATTTAATTACCTAATGCTGGATCGTATAAACCTCCTTTCAATGGATGTCCCAAAATATTAAATGATAAAGGTGTTCTTATTTTAGTAACACTTAAATTTCTTATGTCATTTGCAGTAAACATAGAAAACATTAAACATTTTGGATCTAGATGTTTTGGAGTTAGACGTGAAGAGTTGTACTTCTGTTGTACCATTTTGACTAATGTTTCCTCTTGCTTCTTCTTATTTGTAGAAAGAAAATTTTTAATAATTTTAGGGATAATTTATGTTATCCACAGTCTTACTTTGAGAAAAATGATTTAAGTAAATCTACTATAAATTACTTATTCTTTATCAATATTAAGCATTAACTGTATTTACTAAAGCATCTACATAATAATAAATCACATAGGTTATAAAATTTTTAATCACATGGTCGACCACTGCTATATATTAACACGTGCTGTAGACGTGAGTTTAGTCGATAAACTAGAAATCGATAGTTACATGATATATCAATATATTTATCATTGCAGGATATGATTTCGTCCAGAACTATAAGTAACAAGTGAATTGAACAAAAAAAAATTTGTGAACTTGGCTTGAAATGTAGTTTATTAATATAGTTACGTATAAGAGTTGGGAAAATTCTTAGCTGCTATAATAATGTTACAAACATTAAAGATTTGCCTCGTGTAGTACGTAAATTTCTCAAGAACTTAGGGGAATTTAAACCTCCCGATTTCTCACTAGACAGGTTTGACCAACTGAGCGACGCCATTCGTATAGTGCATACACAATAACCATAGTGTATAATAAAGTATTTACTAATATGTATTTTTATGTTGCGTCGATACTGCTTGATACTCGTTCAATAATGTAAGTTTACAAAATTATATCTGATGAATGTACAAAGTGAATTTTAAAGAAAATATATATCTTGAATACATTGCAAAAATGTTAACTCCGCGTTTTGAAATAACACAAACTGATACAGAAATTGCAATAATTATTCATGCACCATATGCCAATATCAAAGACACAGAGGTTTATGTTGATGGAACAGATTTTAGATTTTATTCCACACCATATTACTTGAGGTAAATTGAATTGTAAATAGTTCTTTAATGATAATTAATTATTTAATAATGATTATTAACAATATTAATGATATTAATAATAATTAAAAATTTTTAATTTTTTAAATGAAATTTCTTTATTTTAGATTGAAACTACCAGGTGAAATTGAAGAAAATGACTCATCATTTGGCTCATATGATTGCGAAAAGGGAGATTTCTCTTTAAGATTTTCAAAAGTAGAAAAAGGAAAATATTTTGAGAATTTAGATATGATAAGTACATTGTTAACTCCACCAAAAAAGAAGAATACAATTATACCTAATATTGAAGTAATTGGAAATCCATCGGCAAATTCTGAAGATAATAATGACATATCAAATAAGCAAGAGTTTATACCAAATGATGAAAACACTAATGGAGATGAGTGGTATATACATCAAAACAATAGTACAGAAAATGTACCACTTTTATCTACTTCTCCTAAATATGGTTTTGCAAGTAAAATATCTGGAGCCTTAGCTGCTTTTGAGGTATATGCTTTATACATTTTATATTTATGCACACTAAAATTGTGATATATAATTTTTCTTTATTTCTAATTTCAGTCAACATGGGTTAAAGAAATAATAGATCTTCCGATGCCAGATACTGTATCTCAATCTGAGAGAAGGATGTTACGAGAGAAACATGAAATTTCAGATTTTAACGAGGAACATTATTTGGCAGATCTTATGCAACCAGAATGTATAGAACCATATATCTCATTTATTGCAGAATGGGATACTTTGGAAAAAGAAAGTATTTCCTTCAATGAAACTGAAGTAGATTTATTAAAAGAACTTCCAAACAAAGAATATTTATTAAACAATGAAGAGACACACAAGCTGCTTTTAAGTTTAGTGGATATTTTATTTGGTTGTTGTTACAATCACAGAACTACATTAGGAGAAAATACTGTTGAAAGTAGTTGGACTATTAATAAATTAAGTTCCACTTTATGTTGGTTTGATGTATGTAAAGTGTTTGGAGAATCACTGGTATTCGTTTTTATTATATTGTCTTATATTTTGTAATATTTTTAGGAGTTTTCTAATTCGGAAGAAGTTATAAAAGCATGTTTTAGAAGATCAATATGTTATCCACTGTTTAGGAATTGGGATCTATCTAAAAAAGTTTTTGAGGATGTAAAGAAGATAATTAAGTTAGGTAAGATGTGCATGAAACACAGATTTATGAAATTATTTTCAATTTTTATGCCTAATCATTAAATTTTTAGGTAAAAAATATATCATAAAACGTTTCTGTGAAGTACATAGTTTGTTTAACAACTCATATGAACCACGATATATATTGAATCAGTTGTACATAAAAGACTATCTAATTTGGTTACAACAAATTAATGAATCTTTAATAGAATCATTGGAATCTCTTATTTGTAACGTAAGTATAGAAATATTGAATAGTAACTTTATATGAACAATTAATATATATTCATTTCTTTTAAGGTTGAACCTTCTAAAAATGATATGCAACTTGAATTAGCAGAATTAGAACAAGCAGCTTATTCTGTACAAGAAGAAGATCTTATTATAGAAAATTCTGTTCATGAAATAGTGGACCAAATGGATGAACTAACAGTTAATGACAATGATAAAGATGAGTAAGTATAAAATGTAAAATATGTCATAATTTTTATAAAATTCTTGGGATTCATTGAAAGATATTATATGTCTTTACGTTATATAATTTTATTTTAAAGGCCAAAGACTATATACTACATTAAAGACAAACATTCTTTAAAGTATTTGTAAGTATTTCAATAGAATTGCTTCGAATATATTCCTTAACAAAGCTTTTTCATTCATCTTGTAATAAATGAAATAAATATTTGTATATATTATATATATATTTTTTATTTGAAACATACTAATGTAATATACTAACTAAAATGCACATCCCTTTGATGAATTGCATAAATATCGAAACTTATCATCAATGATATGTAGCAAAACAATAACAAATTATATTTGCACATTGCGCATGGAATGCACAGTAAAAAAGATTTAGAACTGTTTTTTTAATAATGCATGTATAAATTATGTTTTATACAGATTATCGAGTAGTTCGAGTTCAAGCGACAGCAGCGATACTGATTCTGAAACTGATTCAGAAAGCAGCACTTCAAGTACCACTACAACAAGTAATAGCAATAGTTTAGATTCGGATGATGCGAGTGAACCAGAAGAAATTACAAATAAGTATACCTAAAAATTTATATTGAACAAAATCTTTATAAAAATAACATTTTTGAAAGTCTTTTTCTTATAATATGTAAGTGAAATTTTACGATTTTACCTTATGTGTTCATAAAAATATTTATACTTATATATACACTATACGTGAAATAGTGTATAGAATATAAAAAAATATACAAATAAGATTCGTTGTTGTGTCCACTTTACAATCATATGTAATTGTATGATTATATATGTATGATAAAATATTGTGATTCTTTTGTTAAACAATGTAATAGATCCATGTTAATAATTTATTATAATGTTCGATCAATCTTTGTTGCGTAAAATCATCCAAATCATTATTATTTTTAATATTCATATTTGAATCAATTGCATCGATATCGCTTGGTCTTTCATTATTGAAAACATTGTTAATAATACTTCCCGTATCCTCTGCCTAAAATATTTTACAGAATTCGTTATGTGTAAATAAAAAATGTATATACTGCGGAAAAATTTCAAAATATCGTTACCGTAACGTAATCATAATCTGTAAGTTCTGCATTTTCGTTTTTATTATTCAATTCATTTCCGTCGATAGTTTGCCAATAGTCTGCAACCTCTCCATATATTCCTGGACTTTCGTTTACATTATGCACATATTGAGCCAACGTTCTATCGTTTAATACCGCAGAATCTGATTTTTTTAATGCTGTAGGCTTATTGTTTTTTAATAATTAAAAAGGATCTAATATGTCGTTAGAAGGAACTTATTATATTTACTATACATACGGTACCTCTTGATCAGAAGTTGTACTCTTACTATTAAAATGATCATGGTAATTAAGACTTCCTGTGTTTAGAACTAAGTGCGTATATTTTGTCAACGTTCCATTTTCTTCGTGTAAATGTGGCGCGTATAATATAATACGTAAAGGTATACTCTCATCGTTTGAACTTTGTAGCTCCTCAGCTTTAGCACTCTCATTTACAGCTGAGTAACATGTGAAATAAAGATTTGTGAGAATTTTTAAATCCAATATTAATTAATAATATTTAATATTTAATACCTTCATGTTCTTTCATTCTCATGTTTTCTAAACTAATGTTCGATTCATTCTGAAAGTTTTTGTTATGCCTTCTTAAGTCAGTATTTGTAAATGAAACGTCATTATTACCATTTACATGTTTATTAGAAAAAATGCAATCTTGTCTTTCACTGTGCACTTCGGTTGTTGTGAGATTCGATATTATAGTTGGTATCGGGGTTTGTTCTTGTTCCAATGGTACTTCAGAAGTTACTTCAATATTCTTATCGTTAAAAAAAATGTCTCGTACATTGTCATTGTTTTTCATGTTTTCTGTAGTTCGTACCATTGACACTTCAGTTGTGATATCATGAACCATACTTTCGTGCACGTCTGCGTTAAAAGAAGCGACAGTACTCGTATTATTATCATCCTCAACCTGTTTTAATTCTTCCGAAGATACTTTTATAGTTTCTAAATCGGAAAATACTCTGTCTGTCTGCGTATCAACATTTTCATCTACTTTTGTTTCATCTGAATTGATAGTTTTTAGGAGGTATTCTTCATAATCCATCGAATCGCGTACCGTTGATGATTGTCCCTATTCATCAACAAATAAATAATTCCCGTTTATATTTACACATTTCTGTTTTAATCAAATTTTGATTAGAATTTGAATAAAGAATTGCAATACTATTGTCAGAATGTTTACTGAATCCTTCTTACATAGCAAGGACCACAGGGATCTTCCTTATATGTGGAGAGAATGGCCGCTTTAACATAAGGGAAATGTAGTATACTCCAAGGTACTATGATTTGATAAGTTACTTTACCGCAGCTGTAATAATTCATGCTTCAAATTGTAAAAGTTCGTTTTATACATTTTACCTAATAATTTAATGATCGAATTCTCACCGATCGATAATGACTACTTCGTCTTTTGATGCATGAAAACTTTTCCAGATACCCAACTCGGAAGTATCTTCAAGAAGAATGATGCCCTTTCTCTTTTTTTTCATGTCATCGAACAACGTTTCTACCGAGTCCAAGGAATACTCGAACTCCTGTGTATTTTTAGATATTTCCCTCCACGCTTTTATCTCTATATTGTTCTCTGCGCTGTCTTCCAGCAAATCTGACGGCGGCGTTACCATGAAGAAGAGGATATTTGAAAAGCCGGACTTCTCTAATCGGTTCTTCAACGATCCCAACCTTGTGCCAAATGGTTTTCACAAATATCACTTCAACGAACTTTGTATTTAAGTTTATATTACTTTATAAAAAAATAATGATTTCATTTCAGCTCTGAAACTAAGCTTAGTGAATCTTATATTTATCGCCATTTATCACGTACGAGAAAATTGAAGTGGATATATTGAAAAATTGTAAATATTAAAAAGTGAAATTCTACGTAAACACGAATACAAATATCATTAATCGATATTATTCTGTACTCAACAACTTACATGATTGCTTGCCGGTAACTATAATACCAAGAAGGATCCAAAAACGCGAACACATTTACATGTCCCAACTGTTCCTTCCGGAGATTTGTGGCACGACATTGCTCGATATATCCTCCATTCTGTCGTAGTTCTTTCGTTTGGCGGAAGTGACGAGGGACATTCAATAATCGGAGAACTCCATCATTTTCGTAAGCTCCGTAACTTCCAACTATTATCATCGTCATTATCATAATAATCGTGATCACAATCGAAATCGACATAATTCGTTCACTTTCTGCCACAGAACCAAATTTAAAAATCTTTGACGAAGATCGTTTCATCGACTGCTAAAACCAGAACGAGACGCATGCATATAAAAGCGAAATGTCGACAACTACTTCGTAATACTTGCACATCCGTGTAAACGATATAGAATTAATAATCAACGCAAGTGATTTCGCGTATTCGTTATCTGAAGCCCGATAAAATAGTGGAGAATGGTGACAACGAAACGACGAGAGTACCGAATGTACATTGAATCATCGTACGATCGTTGCCGGTCGATGTGTGCGCGTGGACTCTCACGATATATCTCGGCGAGAAAAATCAATTTACGTCGCATTGATGCGATATGTATGCGGGTCACACGGAAACTGTAAACCTTTTTTCTGACCTCACATGCTGTTGATCGCGGTCCACCGTTCAACATTTCTCCCACACGTTAAGACTGAGCTCTGTAACTTTAGAAAACTTCGCACAGTATATATTCATAGCGTACTTTATCTATTGCGAGAATAGGTTGTTCATCTCTATCGAGCTTTCGAACATCCTATCGATTTTTTGAATTACGAAATTCAGTAGGCTTGCGATTTCGGTTTACTCGGTAATTTACACAACAAGTGATGTAACATGTAACAAATAACATGATACGGTCGATTGAATATTATTTCGTTAACAAGTCGAACATCCGTCAAGATCAGCCGATGAAATGTGAACACGTGTGCATGGTA
Organism: Lepidotrigona ventralis hoosana; assembly: GCA_002806875.1. NCBI lineage: Eukaryota > Metazoa > Arthropoda > Insecta > Hymenoptera > Apidae > Lepidotrigona > Lepidotrigona ventralis. The sequence goes on from NIPQ01092614.1 coordinate 9,392, forward strand.
CAAGTTGAAGACAGAGAGTCCCTTGTTCTCAACTTTTCAAAGCGTGGTTTTGTACGATTTAGATGCTCGTTCACTATCAGTAGCAGTTCAGCTTAAAGTATCGACGGTCAATCATCCGATCTTTCATCAATATTAATCGAAATTTTGAAAAATTGTTGTTTCGAAGTATCGGGACACTCTCGTCGTTCAAAATTTTGTAGTTACCACTGGTGGTAGTTCGCAAATTAAAAAAAGAATTAGAACCTTAGATATTTTGTATGATATGTGCAAGCGTCGAAGGAAAAGATTCTGTAAAAACATCACGACTAAGAATTGGATTTTTTGAAAATTAAATGTTAGAAATTTTATGCGAATGTTATATGTTAACATGATCAATTCAGTCGTGAGGATATGCACGTTAATTTGGTTGTCATTGTGCTTGTTAACTACGATTGTATTTTTCAACGAGATTAGTCGATTGAACAGAGAGTGGCAGAATTTTGGACTATTTGAAAGAACCGAGTACAATCTCAAACATAAGAGAAGCACAGATCGGCAGGAATTAAACGCCAGCTTGGACAACGTTGAGAAAACATTCAGGAAGAAAGCCGACGCTTTGTCATACCTTTTAAAAGCTGACATCGATCGTTTGAGAAACGAAACCGATCAGGTAATAGGAAATTTTACAAGTAAAATTATTTATTTAATTTAGAACTAGAAATAAAATAATGCCATTGACGTCAAACTTTCTTTGCAACGACGAGCAATAATTGTAATCCAACTTCGAAACTTTTGGTAGGTGGAATTGATATTTCTGGTCGATGCTTCAGGATCAGTTGGTTTGAAAAATTTTCAAAGCGAATTAAATTTCATAAAACACCTTTTAGCCGACTTCTCTGTGGAGCCTTCTGCAACTAGAATCGCGATCGTAACGTTCGGTGGAAGAAGGCACATTAAACGAAATGTAGATCAGATATCTCATACTAGTGACAATGATAACAAGTGTTATTTGTTGAATAAACAGTTAAATAACATTAATTACACTGGCGGTGGAACATATACGCGAGGCGCGCTTTTGGAAGCTCTTGTAAGTTTTTTTTCTTTTAATTTCACTCTTACTTTCTTTATAAATTAGATTCAAGATTATATTAAATATTAATTGTTACAATATGATTGTTATGTTAAGTATTGTATTAAATCAAACATTCAAATTTCGATTATATATGTTAGAAAATACTTGAGAAAGGCAGAGCGAACGCAAGGAAGGCCGTGTTTCTTATAACCGACGGATTTAGCAACGGCGGTGATCCACGACCTGCGGCGAATCTTCTGAAAATTGCAGGCGCAACGATATTCACTTTCGGAATAAGAACAGGAAACGTTGACGAGCTGCGCGACATAGCTAGTTTTCCAGGAGATACGCACAGCTATTTCCTCGATAGTTTCGTGGAATTCGAGGCTTTAGTACGACGAGCTCTGCATCGTGGTGAGTGTACGAAATTGGCAAAGTCTGAAGAAATTTAAGAAATAAAATTTCATCGAATTTCATTTAATTTTTATTCGATAAAATCTTAAAGTTTATTTGCAATCTGTCCACAGTGATTGTTATCGTTTATCTATGTGAATGAGACGAATCTAATACGAATTCGTCTCGTTTCTGCTGTTACAGATTTGAAAGCGGGGAAATACGTACCAGTGACGTATCCAGATAATTGTAATCTCTTATGTAGGAATGTCAGCGAAGTCAAAAACGAGCAAAATTGCTGCGATAATTTCGCGACGTGCGCCTGTGGCACTGTGACCGGACATTACACTTGCATTTGTCCCGCGGGATATTTTGGCTCTGGTCTTCGGCGTTCTTGTCATCGTGAGTTTGCCGGAAATACGAATTTTTCAGTATTCATGCGGAATTTCTTCGAAGAAATTTATTTTATCTTGTATTAATTATATTAATTATAGAATGAATGATTCAGAATGATTTAAATATTATATTATATAAATATATTATATATATATATTAATATATAATATATAATATATAAATATATTATATTATTTTATATAAATATATATTATAAAAATAAATTAAATTGAAGTGTTTCGGTATTTTGCATAACAGTTAAATATTGGTATTAAGTCAATAGTAATACCAATAAAAATTGCCGGAAATACAGATTTTTCAGTATTCATGCGGAATTTCTTCGACGAAATTTATTTTATATTTGTCTTGTGTTAATTATATTAATTATAGAATGAATGATTCAGAATGATTTAAATATTAAAAATAAATTAAATTGAAGTGTTTCGGTATTTTGCATAACAGTTAAATATTATTAAGTCAATAGTAATACCAATAAATTTCATTTCTTTCCAGCATGTCCAAATGGAACGTACGCATCTGGAGAAATCTCTGGTGATCTCACGACAATGTGCACCTCATGCCCTGACGTGAATCATGTGACTATGAAAGTACCTGCAACTTCTGTAGAGCATTGCGTTTGCGCTTCCGGATTTACCACGGACGGAAATAAATGCGAGGGTAATTAAGAAATGCGATTTAATTACTTAAAAATTCATCGTTTATTCAAATTGTTCGCCTTACTTTTTACCAAATGTATCCTACGCCTGCTGCAAGAACAGGCATATTTCCGTATAATGGAGTTATCTCCTTAAGGGGGTCAGGATATTGCGGCGTATAAGCTCCATATTTCTCTAATTGAAATTTTGGTCTCGATGCGAGCCAACCGTACTTAACAAAAAATTTCAATATTTTTACAATATTATAACGATGACGGAACAATTTGTAATTTAATCCGACTAATGTTATTAATACCTCGCCATTAGTAGTAATCGGAGTTGGCAGACAAGTTTTTCCCTCCTCTCGTTCGAACGTTTCCGTGGCAATGACCGTTTGCTTTTCTTCGCACAGTTTCTCTATTTCTTTCCGTAGTTTCCTTCGAGATGGGTAGAAATTGATGGTTAAAAGGAAACTGTAAATCTCAATAATAAATTTCATGTATAATTTCATACACTTACTTATGCTCGTCTAATAGCCATTCGTATTTTTGTAACCATTTCATTCGTAAGCGTTTTATCTTATGAACTTCCTCGGTTAAATTTTTATAGATCGCTACAAAGTCGCGAGGCTTGTTACATCGTGGATCCATTTTTCTTTCTTAAATTTTAAATAAACATATAAATTTTTGAGAAATCCTCCAATTATAAACAAAATTGTAAAGAATTTCAAATGTGCGAAAAACAGAAGAGAACAATTATATTAAGTTCGCAATTATTTCCGCATTGTATTTTTCTCGCCTTAAATATCCATTTACGTTTCTTACTTCACAGTTATAACATGCCCGAGACTAAGAGTGCCAGAAAACGGATACTTGGTAAAAGCAAGCGCATGTAGCAATGTCGTTCACGCAGCCTGTGGTGTAAGGTGCAGAATTGGTTTCTACCTCACAGGTGACAGTATTCGACTTTGCGGAAAAGACGGTAATTGGTCCGGAAACGAACCGAAATGTTTGCGTAAGTCCCACTAAGTATTGAACGCATTTGGTTCGACTGCAACACGTGCACAAACGCAAACGCGCGAAATTAATATACTGCGTACATATGAAATTTCTGAATTCTCAAAACACCCCGTCGTTATATCGGCTTGTAATTGTTGAAACAGTGAAAACTTGTCCGGCACTTCGAACTCCTACGCATGGGCGAATGCGCTGTCAAAACGAGGAGGATCAACATTTGAATACAGAGAATACGACAACGTATCCGATCGATTCCCGTTGCCAATTCAGATGCGAAACCGGTTATCAACTACGCGGAAGTAAAATACGCAACTGTTTGCCTTTGTCACAATGGGATGGTCTCAAAGCTACATGTAAAGGTGAATTTTGAAATCTTTCCCAACATCAATTATGTACATGTATGTACTCTGGTTTCGCAAGATTAATTAAACACACGTATATGTACCGTTCATAGCAATAAAATGTGAACCTCTGAAGCAAGTTGCGAATGGAGAAATTTCGCCTGAAAATTGTTCGGGACCGGAGAAACTACCATTTGGAACGAATTGTACCATATCGTGCAAAAAGGGTTTCACACTTGAGGGACCACGTTCCAGACATTGTAGTGGCCGTTCTGGAGTCTGGTCGCAACGTAAAACTGTTAATCGATGCGTAGGTAATGTAATGTATTTATAATACAATTTAGGAATCTCAGTTCCTATGATTTTTCGAGTTATTGTATTAATTTGTTGTTTCCTCTAAGATAAAATACCACCTTCGATAACCTGCCCATCTAATATTATCACCGAGAGCCTTCCAGGGAAGAAGTATGCTTTTGTAAATTGGACAATACCAAACGTAACTGACAATGTGGATGAATCACCTGTATTATGGAGTAAGCCATACGTTAGTTTTCCTTGGAAAGTAAAAATTGGTACACGTACAATAATCTATGTGGCACAAGACTCATCTGGAAATAGAGCCAGATGCAAATTTAAAGTTAAAGTTCTAGGTAAGATCATTTCAATTATATTCATTAGTAAGACTATAATATAAACGCATTCCGAATATAAGGTGATTGTTTGTAATACAATGATATTGCAGATAAAGAACCACCAATGATCGAGAATTGCGTAGATCCTCCGATATTTTTCACCGATAATAGAGTTGGAATAAATAACGTGACTTGGAACGAACCTGGTTTTCACGACAATTCCAAGACACCTGTACAAGTCGAACAAAATTATCTTCCAGGGGAGAACATGTTTCCTATTGGATTAACGCAAGTGGTATATAATGCCATCGATAAGTACGATAATAAAGCGTTTTGCGTGTTAAATGTTACTATAAAAGGTAGTGTATCAACAGAATTAACACTAAACGTACCAAGCGGGGTCAAATGACACCTTTTCAAAATTTACTTTAAAATCGTACATTCGTTGTTATTTTTCTTTCGCTAATCTGACTTTTTGTAAATTCTTATATTATCTGATTATTCAATTTCTCGTTTTCTGTTTTTCTCTTAGTTTATTAAAAATTCTTTGCATACCTTATGTGCCGCGAGGGATCATTTGACCCCTTATGGTAAGATAGGTATATGTAAAATGCCGGTACGTTTAGTGTTAATATGTACTTCATAAAATGATGTACTACATAATTTAATTAATTATAAATTTAATTTCTGTCACATAGACGCTTGTGAAGAAATTCCAAAAATATTGAACGGTTACTCAAAGTGTCATCCATCATCAATGAACGACACAAACGAGTGCACTATAACTTGTGAAGAAGGGTATGGATTCGCAACTGAGGAATCGAATGCTGGAATCGTGGAAAATATATTGTTATTAAAATGTAACGAAAATACATCGAATTGGCTTCAAGAAAACTACATTCCCGATTGTACAGGTATATGATTTGACAGATACAATTTATAATAAATCATAAATATGTAAATATATAATAAATTATAGAGAGAAATTACAGTTAAATTAATGAAAATCTGATACAAGAGATAATGTAAATAGTTTTTCATCTTTACTATTGTTTAGAAACTACAGTTCCAAAAAGTGTATCCCAGGAGGGCAGTATTGTGTTAGAAGGAAATGCAACAAATGTATGCGATAATCAAACAACACTTCGCGAAGTAAGTATTGACTTTTCATTTCTCAACTTACGTAACTTCGTGTGAAACAATTTTTACTATTATTTACTATTTAGCTGAGCAAATATATTACTGCCGATTTAATATCGACGTTGCTCGATATTTGTGGAAACGATATCGAATGTAATGTCATTACTTTCGATCCTGAATGCGAAGAAATTCTTCCATCTTCGAATACAATGTATTCCAGTATGATAAAGAAACGAAGGGAACTTAACTATGATATTTCTAAATTATTAAGAAGTGATACAATAACAATGAAGGGTATTGGTACAAAATCAAAACGAGATATGAAAATGAACGATAACAGAAATAAAATGAAAATAAAGAAGAAGAAAGAAAAAATTGAACTGAAATTCAATTTTTTAGGTAATTTTCCTTCGATAAAATTTTAATGAAAATTTGAAGAATCTTGAATATATATAATACTGTTTAATATAGGGAAGATAATTGAGGAGCATCACGAAAATCCGCGAAAAGGAATCCAGAAATTGCGACAGAAGCTCGAATCTTTGTCTCGATCTGGGAAATTAAATTTATTAAACAATAGAACAAATCAAGAAATAGCGAAGCTTGCGCTAAATTTGCATCTTATTTTTAAGAATTTTGAAGAACTTTGCGATCCAGGAAGTATCTTGAAGAAGAACACTTGCGGTAAATATAACTGAACAAAGTTTTTTTCATACATTAGAAATTGTTAATATTTAATATGTGTATTGAAATTTTAGTAAAATGTCCATTGGGAACTTTCTTCAATTCCACGACTAAACAATGTCAATCGTGTTCTCTTGGAGAATATCAAAGCGTGACTGGATCTTTGAAATGCAAACGTTGTCCTGAATACACTTCGACGAAGAAAATTCATTCAAAATCTCCGCAAGATTGTATACGCAAGTATCTTATGATCTCCCATTTTATTTTTCATTTCGATATTAATTTATCTTTATTATATGTTTCTTCTATTTTTATAAAAATTATTATTCTTTGATTTACTTTTATTTAGAGTTGTGCAAACCAGGACACTATTCGCGAAAAAAGCGTTATCAAAACACGCGATTAGCACTTGAACCTTGCCTAATCTGTGACATTGGATTTTATCAACCAGAATATGGTCAAACTCATTGCCTTTCGTGTCCACCTGACACTACTACTAGAAATCATGGATCTAAAACCATAAATGACTGTCTACCTCTTTATAAAATCGAGATTAATATCTGTGATACAAAATCGTGTTTAAGTGGTGGACAATGTGTACAAGAAGAGGACAGTTTCAGTTGCGAATGTCCTGACTATTATGTCGGTAATTATTTAATTTACTTTTACTTCATTCATCAAATAATAATTTGAAATAAATAATACAACTATACGTAAAATTACTTGTTAGGTTCTAAATGTGAAACATTCCAAAATCCATGTGATTCTTCTCCATGTTTGAACGAAGGTACATGTAATATTCTAAGTTTCACGAACAATACAATAATGTACTCTTGCACATGNTAACTATATGTAAAATTACTTGTTAGGTTCTAAATGTGAAACATTCCAAAATCCATGTGATTCTTCTCCATGTTTGAACGAAGGTACATGTAATATTCTAAGTTTCACGAACAATACAATAATGTACTCTTGCACATGCAGAAATGGATATTCAGGTAGAAATTGTGAGGTAAAACAATTATTACTTGTAAAAATGAACACAGTACACGTAGAAGTAAATTAATAGAAAGTAAAATTTGTAGTTGTACATTGACGAATGTGCCATTAATCCTTGTCAAAATAATGGTACATGTGTGAGCACAGAAAATGATTATTTCTGTGAATGTAAACAAGGTTTCGAAGGTATATTTATGAATTATATCAATAAATATTATTAAATAATTAATGTCTGAGAAATATATTATTGCAGGAGAGTTTTGTGAGACTACTGTAGATCATTGCAATCCTTCACCTTGTATGGAAGGATCTACTTGCCACAATGTTAACAACTCTTGGAAATGTTTCTGCAAACCCGGTTTTCTCGGTCGTTATTGTAATTTATTACCCTGTGATTGGTTACCATGCGACAAAAATTCATATTGTGTGAACATTGAAGAAGAAAATGCAACAACTATGAGTTACANTGTATGGAAGGATCTACTTGCCACAATGTTAACAACTCTTGGAAATGTTTCTGCAAACCCGGTTTTCTCGGTCGTTATTGTAATTTATTACCCTGTGATTGGTTACCATGCGACAAAAATTCATATTGTGTGAACATTGAAGAAGAAAATGCAACAACTATGAGTTACAGGTGAATATATTTATTACAGGCATTTATTACTATATTATTAATAAAAAATAAAAAATTTTTTGATTATCAGATGTGTGTGTACAGATGGTTATACCGGAGAAAATTGTACTGTAAAGATAAATCATTGCGAAAGCAATCCGTGTTTGAACAATGGGAAATGTACTAATAATATCTCTAATTACACATGTGCGTGTCCTACGTTATTCACAGGGCGTCATTGCGAGACTGGAAAGTATATTCTTAATATTTATATTGTATTAATTTCTACAAACAACAATAATTTTACAATTAAAAAATTTTTTGAATAATTTATCGTGTCTTTATAGAATTGTTATCCGATTACATGATACACTTTTCCAAATCGGGTATCACCGACTATATTAGTATGAAAGGCTCTACGATAAATCTTTCAAAGGTAATAGATAATATTAAACATAATTTGTTTTTATTCTATCAGAGTGTTAATTTTTTCAGTTAACTACGTGTTTATGGCTACAGTCGAAGGATATGTTTAATTATGGCACTGTATTATCGTATGCTACACGTTACTACGATAATGCATTCACTTTAACAGATTATAATGGGTAATAAAATACTCTTCTTAATACATATCTACAAAATCTTGATTCAAGATTAATCAAATATCCTGATTTCACAGACTGGTAATATATCTCAATGGTGAAAAAGTAATAACCGATATTAAAGTAAATGATGGTCATTGGCACTTCGTTTGTTTCACCTGGGAAGCAGAAAATGGCTCTTGGAATATTTTTATTGATGGCCTTTTGAGAGACAACGGCACCCACTTGGCGAAAGGAACTTTCATTCAAGGTATATTAAAGATAATATTAAATATCAACATATTATTACGATATTAATACGTATATTGACACACAATATTAAGAAAATTTTCGATTAGGAAATGGAGTTCTCATAATTGGACAAGAACAGGATCAAAGGTATATTAAAGATAATATTAAATATCAACATATTATTACGATATTAATACGTATATTGACACACAATATTAAGAAAATTTTCGATTAGGAAATGGAGTTCTCATAATTGGACAAGAACAGGATCGTGTCGGAGGAGGATTTTCAGAGTTAGAATCTTTCTTGGGAAAATTAACATTATTAGATATTTGGAGTACAATGTTAGTAGCTGAGGATATCAAACACTTGTTCAACACTTGTGAAAAATACCATGGT
>NIPQ01092615.1:0-24161 GCA_002806875.1 Lepidotrigona ventralis hoosana
TTCATCGTCGTCGCTGGGAATCCAAGAACACGTCCAACGCGAGACTCGTGGCTTTGGATGATGATAATGATCCTACCACGCGTAATCTTCGTATCGTTCGTAATCTCCCTTCCCGTCTTTTCTCTCTTCTTCTTTCTTCTTCTCTTTCATTCCTCCTTTCGAACGGTTGTAATTGTGACACGCGACACGGTCGATGAATCATCTAGGATTTTGAAACTTCGCGGGCTTAATTGTTCCTGATAGCGGCCGCTCGAGACTTCTTTCTTCTTCTCTTTCATTCCTCCTTTCGAACGGTTGTAATTGTGACACGCGACACGGTCGATGAATCATCTAGGATTTTGAAACTTCGCGGGCTTAATTGTTCCTGATAGCGGCCGCTCGAGGACGTCGTCTCACGTCGATGAATCGTTGATTCCACCAGATTCGTGGCTGAATCGTTCACACGATCGTGGTTTGCACTATTAAAAATGGAACGAAAATTCCTTTGACAACGACAGCTTTGTTTCTTCGTGTATTTAGGATCTAGTGACTTTTTATTAATCTCTGAGATCCGAGAGATCTGCGTGACAAGTATCTAAAATTTCTTATTCGTCGAACGTGCAAATTAATCCTTGTCGAATCTTTCTCTTGCACAGTGTACTGTTGTTTCGTCCGGGAATTCTAAATTGTCCAAGGTCCAGTCGCGAAGGCTGCACCGTCGAGTTTCCGAAATCCAAGGCTACGCGATATGGAGAATTGGATCACGACGATGTGCAATGAAGTCGCAATCGCGAGAAGGACTGAAAGAGTAATCGTGCGGAACCGCGTCGATCGAATGAATCGCGCGATTGTTACGATAGACTCGTTTGTACTCGTTCGAGAGATCGTTTGGTTTAAGGTTAAACGAAGAACCTCGACGTGTTTTCTTTTTTTTTTTTGTTTTATTATTGGTTTTATCGATTGGAAAGAATAAAGTTGGTCATTGATCGTATTGGTGCGCGTTGTTGAACAGATTTTTCATGTCCAATTAATCCTCGTTCGATTTGGATGAGATTGACGCATCTTACGTTTTTAAATATCTTTCCTTTTTTTTTTTCTTTTTTTTGATGAAAAGCCATATAATTGAAAAATATAGACACGCAATGCTGTTAAAAATCAGCTCAGTTACTTTATAACAGAGAGATGTTTTTAGAATCTTTCTCACAAGATTCTCAATGAACTTCTCGAGATCTTTTTGTTCTGTAATTATCTGAACTAGTTCTAATATATATATATATATATATATATATATAAATCCGCCAAGTCATTCGCTTCGCGCTCTGTGCGAATTGAAAAATGCTGTGCGAGTAAAACCTTGGTGGTCGTCTAATTTCAGATTAAAGTGCCTTTGAAAGTGAACTTCTCGGCCAGGCCCAAGGACGTTTCGGTGACGATCACGAAGAAACGGTTGACCTGCGGCATCAAGGGTCAGCCGCCGATCATCGACGGTGATTTTCCACACGAAGTCAAAGTCGAGGAATCCACGTGGGTGATCGAGGATGGAAAAATGTTGTTGATCAACCTGGAGAAGGTAGGTGAGACAGTCGGATAAACACGTCGATTTCGCGTTCTTCGATCGCTGTGAACCCTGTTCAAGCGAGGATTTCGACGATGGTATCGATCGCTAGCAGGAACTCTGTCCGACGGTATCAAACTGATCCTGATATCGAACTGAATCCAACGTCAAACCAACGTGTTGAAAAATTTTGGCGAAGGTCAAGTGGTGACCGTTTAACGAGCGACCATCTGCTTGATCTCTAATTGACAGGATTCGGTGACGTTGTTCGTATCTCGATAATTGGTCGATTGTGACACGTATCTCGTTGATTGATCCTGTGTTTATTGAGTTACATAGCCGCGAAGAATTTCTCCTTCCTCTTTTGCAAAACTTTCTCTGATAAGATTTTTATATTCTTTCCTAGACTCGTTGATCTTGTAATCTTTTGTTTTTTGGAAAAGTCAATCGCAAGTTGATCAAGAAAGTAATATCTTTCAATTCAACTTCTTTTTATTTAGTTTCATTTCTTCTTTAACGAACAGTTCGTTGAAGGCAAGAGTCACCGATTCTTTCCGCAGGTGAACAAAATGCAATGGTGGGCGCACGTGGTGACCTCTGACCCTGAGATCAGCACGAAAAAAGTGAACCCCGAGCCTAGCAAACTTTCGGACCTCGACGGTGAGACTAGAGGTCTGGTGGAGAAGATGATGTACGACCAGAGACAGAAGGAGCTAGGCCTGCCAACGTCCGACGAGCAGAAGAAGCAGGACGTGATCAAAAAGTACGAAATGGTCGTAAATTCACCGCCAAGATATTCGTAACTAACGAATTCACATGTCGTAAATTTTGTCCCGCAGATTCATGGAACAGCATCCCGAGATGGATTTCTCCAAGTGCAAGTTCAACTGAGATGGTTGGCCGAACAGTTCCACGTGTTATTGTGAAACTGATTATTAACAGAAGATAAGAGATAATATGATATAAAGAAAAAAAAAAAAAAAAAAAAAAAAAAAAAAAAAAAAATNCTCCAGTTGCGAAACTCTTTACGATACTCTGTTAATCGCCACTTGAACATCACGACGTTCTCTGCACCTATTTTCTGAGCCACGTACCGCCGTTGTGCTCCCACGGCGCGAAAGGTGGCACCACGATCCACGGAAAGGATGGATCGTGCGATCATGGTAAAGAATTTTCTAGTTTCTCGATCACTGTTCTCCTGACGATTCCATTTTCCTTCTTTCTTTTCCCTGCCTATCTTCGAATCGTTCCGTTGTCGTCGATACTCTAAAGGCGAGTATCAATCTGCACAAATGTATATCGTACGATTTTTTTCCACGTTATATTTCGTATAATTGAATAAAGAAAAAGAAAAAAAAAAAAAGAAAAGGTAGTCGGCTTGTGCGAAGATTCACCCTTGTTTCGTATGATAGATCGAACGATTGTTTTTTTTTTCCTTTTTTTTTATTTCGTCGTTCAGCTGTGCGAAACGATCGTTAACGGTATACAAAGTGATGTTGTATCGTTACAGAGAGAAAAGTGTAATAAATGGCATTCACCTCGAGTGAACAATGGCAGTCAGAATGGTTACTCTGTCGTTTGGATCGTCCTTACGCTTGATCACGTTGAAAGTACACTGGATATTGTTCTTAACGTTTATTACCAGTCACAGATAATAGCACTGAGCACGATGATCAAAGTACACGAATGTGAGCGGGCGAAAGTTTCAATTGAAATCATCGGTTTCTTTCATCACTCTGCTGATCCAACGAACGTAGTTGGACAGTTTGGCGTATATCCCGAACTTTCCGCGTTTTCCGCAACCTTCGCCAAAACTCGTGATGCCAAATATCGTCCACGGCCGATTAGGTCTTCTGGGATCTTGGCACAGAAGAGGTCCTCCACTGTCACCCGCGCAGGAATCCATCTTACCGCGACGATATCCCGCGCAGAACATGTTGTCGGTGATTCTATAGTCTTCGTAGACGTTTCGACACGCTTCTGAAGATACTATGGGTATCTGGAGTTGAGAATAAATGGACGATTTAGTAGAAAGAATTTTGTTTTAGTTGACTCCTTAAGAAGATTGCCGAGAAGATCAACAGATATTATTACTTTCCTTGAGAAGGATAATTACGCGTAAATTTCTCTCTGACAGTTGTAGAAAATGTTACGATAGAGAAATGAAGTTCCTCGAGTTTCAAAAACTCGAAAATTCAAAGGAATTTTACAAGTTTCGAGATCTGAATGAATGTACAAACGCACCCGAGCCTCGTGAAGAACATCGGTCCCGAAGTCGTCGGTGACTCGCGATTTTCCCCAGCCAATAATGGTGCACAGCTGATTGGCGGGTAGAGGCTGGTTAGGCGCTGGAAGACAAGCTACTCCTCTGGACGACGACGCTGTTAACGTGACCGGAAGACGCAGCATCGCGACGTCGTTGTCCACTGTGTCCGCGTCGTATTCGGGATGTATCGTCACCGAATCCACCTGAAGGAACAAGAATTTAAAAGATTGGAATATGTAAAATATCGGAATGTTCAGAGTACTTCGATTAAGAGTAATAATAAATACCCTCAATTCCAATTCGGTGCCCTCCTTCACGGTCAAATCGTGCTCTCCAATGCGAACATAAAGTCGTTTCCTGATACAATGCGCTGCAGTTAACACCCATCTTGGCGAGACCAAAGTACCCCCACAGAACGCCTCCTGTAAAAATTTTATTTGCAATTAACCGAGTCATTCGAGCGAGGTACAATGTCCAATGCGGAGCTTACGCGAAATCTGTTCAACACGGCAACCTGCCAGGGCCAACTTCTTGGAGTGGACGGACGACCACCGATGATCCTGGTAAAGTAGGAGAGCGGAGAAGTTTTTTGTGGAACTCCGCATTTCCAAGTATGAGAGTTTTTCTCCGGAATGAAACTGTCGACCATATTGGGGTTCAGCTCGAACTCGTCCAATACGATATCTGTGATAATAAAAAGTAACGAATATTCTTTCGAGGAACTACGCCGGACACTAAGCGGCTCGTTATATTCACCGTCGGTATCCTCTTCCTGGCTTCCACGAATTTTTCGATGGATCCATCTTTGGCAGAAGCTACCCTCCACGTAACAGTACGCGCTTTCTCTTATCACGTCGCGTCCGCAGATTCCAGGTTTCTTGCACCACCTTTCGTCATTGAATTAGAGAAGAACCACGCGATCGACGGAAGGCGAATGAATATTTGTAGTATTGTGATTTACGAGCCTTTGATTATCGAATGTTATACTCACCTGTGACGTTGAGTGGTACACAGTCTTGTACAGGGTGACCATTTGCTCCATTTGCCATAATATCCTACAGATTGGTCTTTGCCTCTCTGTTTCCCTTGCCTAGGCTCTGCTTCCTTCCTGGGAACCTGACATTAAATATTTGCAATTAGCTCCTCGACAAATATAAAATTGGTCTGTTGTTTTGAATTTTACACCTGTATTACGTGAAATTTATCCTTCTGACGATGGCCTCGTCGTTGATGTTGCTTGCATCTCCTCCACCTACTCTTCCTGTTGTGCTGACAGGTTCGTTCTTCCTACAAGGAAGAATACAATAAACTTTGCACCTACAATTTTTTTTTAAACACACTGCCAATTACAACGTAGAATAAGATCTAAAAACTCACCCTGAGTATCGTGTTGCTACATTTCTTCTTCGCGCGACACCTTCGAACGCGATTCTGCATGCAGTGTCGATCACAGACGCTCCATTCGCTCCAATTCGTAAAGTACGATAGTTTCGTGGATCCTGTGCATTTATTTTACTTGAAAAAAAAGACGTAAAGACGATAGAACGTCGCATACTTCCACTACAATTTGACACTGTGAATACGGAATGTGGGATCTTATATGAAAATAAAGACTCTTCACTGGAAAATAACGACAACGCTTCTTACAGCCAGTGAATGACATATTTGTTCATACAAACGAGGCTCTGTTGCAATTAAACTCACTGCTCTTTGGTAACTGCTGCACGGCAGTATCCTGATCGACCACGCGCTGCCAACTAGTGCCATTGTTCCCGTCGGTCGCCAATGTCCCGTTTCCGCTCTAAAATTAACAGAGAGCAACGTGTCAATTAATCATCGACACCTGAAAGGAAAAACGCGATCGTGACTCGTTACAAACGATTGTTTTTCTCCTTAATGAAGAGGGGAATCAAGAGTAACAGACAAGTCAGGCAAGAATCGTGAAAAAAAAAAAAAAAAAAAAAAAAAAAAAAAAAAANCGCAGTCAAAAGTCAATCGAGATCCTGCGTGCGCGGTTCGTTATTGTTCTGAGAAACAAAAAAATCGCAGGGAAAAGGGAAAGAAGATGGCGAACAATTACTGGTTCTTGAGCAAAGAGTTAATAGACCAGTTGCTGACGTTGCCGCTCGTCTCAGATATCGTTCAGCATTCCTCAAGGCTGTAACGATCAGCACGCGGCACTAAAGTCAATTTGCCGGCTCGTAAATGGCGACGTAACCACCGGTGCCGTTGCTCAATGCCACCATCTAATATTCTTCTGCCTCTAAGATTTGGTCGTGACCGAGAATCTCACAGACACGTTTCCTGCTTTTTACGATTCTCAAAAGCCAATACGAGTCAGGTGTGGAAATGGTACCGATTTTTGTAAGAGAGCAGATGGAAATTTTCGTAGGCATTCATAGATATGCGTGTTGGATAGATAATGTTTAATATTAATGCAATGACGCGTTACGACCACGTGAATGGAAATAAAGTAGCGAAATTACTAGAGTTAAAGACGATCGTTGGTGAATGAAATCGATCGATGAAAATGGAACGTGCACACGCAGATCACACCCTTGTTCGATCCAGCCCACGTCGCCTATTATCTCAGACAATGGTCGGAGGAAACTAACGATGAAGTTACCTCATCGAGGTCGATCGTCTTGAGAAATGGAATACTGGATGAGTGATCACGAACGATCACACTGTTCTACAGGGTGGTTCATCCTACGTAAATCTAATTATTCCTCTTGGGAATTTGGAAGTAAAAAGTGCGCGTAACAAGACAGTCGAATGACGTCACGAAGCGTACGAAACGCGAATATGACTGTTATTAGCGTAACGATTATTGGTGTAACGAATTACAATATTTTTTTTTGTGTGTGTATGTTTGTAAGAGGAGGCACACTCGTTTCTTCGAAAATTATACATATATAGGCAACGATAACAAATTTACTTGCTAAAATTATTGTCCTCCTTCGTGTTTGTATAAAAGTTACATTGTGCTTCCTCTTGTATTTTATTTCAAAATGGAATTAAAATATAAAAGGAAAGCCAAACAAACTGACTGATTTCAGCAAACTCGAGTCTCGTTAAGGCGAGTTTGCTACGTATCTCTGAACTTTATGACGGTGTTCCTGCATAACAGTTGCATTTAAACATGTAAAAAATAAGTAATCCGAGTCATTTTGCCGCGCAGAGGAAAGCTCTTGAACATATGCAATCCGAGAGAGTTCAGGGTTAACGATGTTCCCGAGTTGCACAATTAATTTCTTCGAACTAACTATAAAAGGGAAACTGGTTCTTGCTCGATTTCCTTGTTGGCCGTAAGTAGATCACGAATATAATTTGTTCTTGCTCATTTCTCTTGATTCGTTTCGTTGTACCTTGATTATACATTTGTCTATCTTAACAAAAATTTGTTGTTAATCACGTTAACTAATATACTGCTTACCAACGTATTCTACTTTTATCTATGCAGAAACATTCGCGACCTAATCACACACAAACCAGATAGATTGATATTTTTGGAAACGCAGATCTCAGACCGAGAGAATTATCCTACGCGCAAACGACGCTTCTTGCAAATTTGAAAATACGTGGAGGCATTCAAAGCACGAGAAAGATTCGAGGTGACCGTTCACGAAGGCCAGATTTGTCGCTTCTTCCGCGACACGGTCGCCCGATGAAAAAGCAGACGAGTTCCCTCGTCTACACCGAGGGGACGAGCCAGAAGGCACGAGGAATTTGTATGCGTCGCGGTGAGGACATGGCCAAACTAGGCTGAAGTCTGCCGGTGCCTTGCATCTCCCCCGATGGAATCGCAAAAAGCCGCGTGCCACTCGCGAGCAGCAACAGAGGATCCCGCGGCCATGGACACCCGGCGAAAATCGTCGACGATTTTCAGCAAGAAGTCAGCAACATGGGAAAAAATATGGAATTTCACTGGAAGATACCTCTGAGAGGGAGGAGGGAAGAAATTCATTGTTGGCTGCAGCGTACCGAGAATTCCGCGGGACCGTGCCACGAATGATTCACTGGCATTACGTATGCAACTTTAATACCCTTTCGTATTCGAAGCATCCCCGAACGGCGCCCTACCAAGACACGTTCCATCGCTCTGTTCACTCATCTGCATCTTAACTGTACTACTAATTGTAAGTAAGTGAGTACGGATGCTCGTTTATTTCGTGGAAATCGTACGAAGACGTTTCTACGTCCGTTCGATTTCTGTTGCGTGAATTATGGTGGAAAGTAGAGTGTAGGTGGATTCTCTTCACTTTCTCTCGTTTGAGAATAGCCTTTAGCGCGTTCAACTCAACAGATGCTACGTCATTGTTTTATGACACGTGTTGTTCACGTGCAGTCTATCTTATCCGCTGCGTTTAGCACTGTTCGAATGAGTAATACTGCGTCGATCTGCGAGATCGTTTTCCCAACTGTCGGCTCGTTCCGATCAATGGAGAAAACGTGGATGTGGAATAACAATGGGGGAAATGATATCAGGTGATACTGACATCAGTATTCGCAAATTATTAAAGTATATTTCTTCGAATATTGCTTGCGAATCACCGTAAGAATGGTACCTAAAAGCAACCTCAACCACTCTCATTAAGCTCAATGGNCTTGAAATAGGAGAGTAGAATGCTTCGCGATTGATCAGACGGGCGAAAACTACAATCCCTTCGTCCGCAAATCAACATCGGATTTCATTCTTTTTCTCTTTCTCTCTCTCTCTCTCTCTCTCTTTGATTTATTAATCTGTAAATCACCACCGAATCGCGTGACGCGATCGGTAACAGAACCGGAACGTGAATGAATTGTAACTTCCAGATGGTGTCGAGTGTCAATGATCTCAACTTTCAATAGAATAGAACAAACTTCTACTGGGTGACTTTTTAACTACCAAATGATTTTGAATTTCAATGACGCGACCTTCGTGATCTTTCGTGAAGTGTAACACGATCGTGGTCATCAATGAGACGATTTCTACGATCAGTCATTGATTCTCGAGTGACTTTACTTGCGAATATTCATGATTCTGGTTGACAATTGAGTCTGAACAATATCCTTACTGCCTCGGTCATTGACTGAATTAATTTTGGATCACTATAGTCTTATATTCTTGCGACATACAACGTATAATATGAATTCGTAAGGAAAAAAGACAATGTATAATCACTCATTTACGCAATGTAAGTCGTACTAATCAGGAACGAATCAATAAATCATTGAATCTGAAATTCCTATGAGCACGTTCTTAGTTCATATCGTCGCGCGAATTGCGTCTAATGCGATTTGCTGAAGCTTCTCGCCGATTCCCTGGAATTCAAACGCGGAGTGTTTTTCGGAAAATTCTTCATCACATTTGTGATTATAATCCGTCGCGTCCACGTCCATTAGGCATTTACTTGACGCGGACTTGATAACTCGTTGAATTGAATTACACATCATGCGCGCAAGAAGAGCGACTTCCACGCGATACGGCGCTTGAATACATGTTTTTAGCTTTCCGACGTACAAACATTTCATTCGTGGAATCACAGCTTGCTATGCAAATCGTCGTCGTATTGCGCGATTCTTTCCGATTCGCGTTAAAAATCGTATCTGTATAAATATGTGCAAGGTAATCGTGCATTATCCCGTGACGGTTTATCAAACGACATTACGATCGTTTCGTTTGCAAAATTAACGACAATATTAACGCTCGCATCGAGCAATCTGGTAATCGAGACTCGATTTCGGTTAACGAGATCTTGCATCACCGTCGACTTTTGTTTGAAAGAGCACGGTTCTCGCAGATATGGGCGGGTTATCTCGCTTTTAATTAAGCGGATTAATATGCGTCCCACTCTCTGCGATTATCTCGTCCTCGAGATTTGCGCGACGTTCTTTCACATTCGTTCGTCTCTTTTTTTCTCCGTTTCTCTTTCCTATGCATCGGAGATATTTTCCAGCGGCCGGTTGCTCAATTACGCGCGCACCGCATGAAAACGATCTTTCGGATTGGATTTCCACGCTGAAAGTGAAACTAACGAAACGAGGGCCTAACGAACGTCATTGCTAATCGGAAGCTTTGCTCGCCACCGTGGCGAGCACCTTTTTTCTCCCTCCTCTCTGGCAATCGCGGTATCATGTTCTGCACGTTCACGTGCTCGACGACACACGAGTATTTAGAAAGTATCTTGCCCTGAATACTACGGATTAAGTATCGATTGTTCTTGCTCAATGGGAAATTTTTCAAATGTTTCTCGTACTCGTATTCGAATCTATTTGGTTCTCGTTGCTCTGATGTGCAAGTCTGGAATACCATTGCCATCGATCTTTTTCACTAACGTTCTTTCGATGCATTTACTGCAGAGAGTATTCGTAAAGTAAGTGCGAAAAGAGTTCCACTAACGAAGAGGAAACGTTCACGTTAATTCCGCACGAGGAAAATGCGCCACCAACTCACGTGTACCGTTTTATCTCGGATGAAGATAATTAAAACTGTACGCTACATTTAACTCGACACAACTGCAAGCTACCCTGTCGTCCCAACAGAATCAAACTTCAAACTTTGCTCCGTCGCAATTGACATAAACGGTGCCCATGCTGTAACGAAGCGACTCGCGCGAAAACGGCCAACAGAGTTGCTAAATACTCACCGGGACGGGGTCGAGGCAGACTGCGGTGTGCACGCTGAGGAGGAACAGCAGGAGGAACAGGAGGGCCGCGTTCGCTCCGAACAGCCGAGCGATCATGCCCGGTGAATCGAGACCTGCCAGTGGGGGCAGCGAGCGCAGACAGTTCGACGACGTCGAGGACGTGCTCGACGACGAAGCGGGCCGGTGCTCCTGTCGCGGATGCATCGCTTCATGATCGCGACGTGCCCGCGTGCTTCTCCCTTCGTCGACGCCGACCTTCCCTCTCTCGCTTCCTCTCCGTTTGCACAGAGGTGACTGCTGCCTCTGTCCTTCTCTCCTGTGTTCGTCTGTTCGTTTCCCTCTTGGCCTCTACCACCGCCGCCAATCCTCCTTCCTCTCCTCCTCGCGCGGCAGAGGAGACCAAGTGCTCGCGCTCGCGCGCGCGCGCACGCACGCACGCACGCTTGATTCTACGTGCGTGAACTCGCGGAGTCCGCGCGCGGCTCTATAAATACGGCCGCGCGACTCCACGCGAAGAATTTCAAACAAGCTCGCCGTAAAACACCATGAGTGGAAGAGAACCTCGGACTCCTCGTGGAGGGGCTAAAAGTCTTTTGCTCTCCACGGTGCTGCTGAATGGTCTTGTGGCACGGGACTCGCTTCAAAGCGGCCACTCGACGCTCGTTAGAAGCTCTCCGCACTCGTCCGTACGCTTCTGAAACCATCGATCAGAGAGGAGCGTGTTATTAGCGTGTTTTTCCGCGATACTCTCGCGCGAGCCAGCTTTCTTTCGCTTGTTAATTTCGCTTGTTAATGTTCGCCGGCTCGCCGACGTCGGCGAGAAAAGTTCTCGAGCCGGTTGTTGCTCGATGGAGGCCGATGATCGCGCGAGGGTAAAATTGGTATGGATTTTACGATGGAATCCGATATTCCCTCGGACTGGAAGAATCTTGTTGGAGTGCCGGTTGGGCTCTGTATCGTCGGGTTTAAGAGGTCTAATTAAAGTGGAGGAAGCAACGTTCTTCTTCTGGCTCGTTCTTGGGTAATTACCGATGTTCGCTCGCGTATTACGGAGCAATCGGTTTCTGCTGCCTTCGCTAATTGTGCCAACGAGCGACAACGCTCGTAAATTATCGTTAACCGATTAACCGAGGCAAAACGATCGCTTGTCTATAAATCTCTCTCTCTCTCTCTCTGCCGTGCCCCTTTCGTTCGTACGTCCGCGAACTTGCGAGGAATACTTGCGAAGGGGAATATTCGCAGAGTCACGACTTATCCATTCTGAATTACCTGTTCGACGGATGTGAATGGAAAATTGATCGACTCCGCTGGCGAACTTTAACGGTAGAAACAATCAGCGAGTCATTGAATCGACAGTCTGAAGCGGAAGTAGTCGAGTGTGTGTGGGATTACAGTAGGAGGATCCCGCGAGGAGGAGTATACGCGTGTGTGGGATACAGGTGGCGGGGCACGTTCCTCGGCGAAAAGACACCGAGATATTGCGAGCCTCCGCGCAAACTAGCGGTTTCATACACGTTACGATTCTTTATATAACGCGAAAGCGGATACTATTCACTAGCTAGCGTGTCTCTCCTGTTTCGTCGAGAATCGGAGAATCGAGGTGTTGTTAGTCACGAGAGCATCGATCGTTCGGAATCTATTATTCAATACTATTACTCAAGCGTGATCGAAATAAAAAAGAAAGCAAAAACGATAAAATTTTATGGACGATGGAAAAGAAGAAATATACGCTTACCTTGTCTATCGTATTCATGCTTGAAATGAATTCACGAGTCGAAGTTTCGTTCAACATTTCGCTTGACAGAGGATACAGTTCGTCGATGTTGCACCAATACCAAAGTTCGTTATTTCCAACATTGAGAAAAATTCTTCTCTCTAAGGTTGAATAAGTAAACAACGAGACACTGGAAGAGAGCTTTGACTAATCAACGTCTGGTGACTTTGAACGGAATTAGAGTCGACGCACAACCATGGAACGGTCCGTTCTCCAGCCGGCGAAACTATTCAAGTTGAAGCGAGCGGCGTGCCAACGGCCGATATTTTTAGTCCTCCTTGCCTCCACCATCTGTCTTCGAGTTTGGATTTCCTGATCGTTTTAGACGCACCGTCGAGACGGCGCGGTGCACACGATGTCGATTATTATACTATTGCCGTAGACACTTGGCGCTTCTCTACCGGTTCACACGGTTCTCTGTCATCCTTCAAACAGAGGTGGCCAGTTCTTCGACTGGCCGACGATCGTTCGAAACGCAACGTCGATCGCAACGTCGATTTTTTTCCTTTTCTCTTTTTCAAGAGTCGTCTCTTATCGCGCACTTGAAAGCTCTTGCTAATTGAGTTTCTTTGTTCGTACGGTGGAGAACGTCTTGTCAGGTGTTATTAACGAGCAGGAAGTACAAAGTCGATCGTGAAGGAGACAAGCAGCTGGCTATGCCGGAGCTTGTCGAGCACACGCACGTGGCTCCAAGCCGACTGACGAGATACACGCGCGAGGAAGTATCAACAGAGGCTGAGAGGAGTGGCTACCAAGCGAAGCGGAAGTGGAGGGTGATTCTGCGGCGGTTGCAGTAGTGGGGTGCACTCTGATAGGGGGTATTCTCGGTGGATTCTTCGTGAAGAGACACTTGGGACCACGATGGGGCTACGAACACCACTCGTTCTCGAAGAGCATCGAACCGAAGATGGAGTTGGACAGAGTTATGCTTGGTTCTAATAAGGATAACTTGGTTCGCGTGTGTATAATGTATATGACGAAAGCGCAAAGCTTTTAACGAACAATCGTCGTCATTGAGTCGGATGAACATTTTAGGAACGTCTCGAGAGAAGGGAGCAATTTTCTCGTGAAAGGCCACGATGGTAAGATGTATTTTAACGTCAATCTTCTACATAATAGTCTTGGTTGAAGGATATGGGTCATTCGTTACGCACCTCTTACGAAATGACAATAAAACGTGCACGATAAATATGGAAGTGTTGTGACGTTACGGCTAGGAATAACTAGAATGATTCAATGCTGATCGTAATCGTGGTTAAATTGTCCAGCAAAAAAAAAAAAAAATATATATATATGTATATGCCGTCTGATCGACAGAACGACTTAGGATTTTTTTCTCGAACGATGATCGATTGATACTCGGTGAGCACGCAAGCGTTTTGTTTTTCGTTTGGATGAAATAATGGGTGTCAGATCGTATGGAAATATCAATCAACGAGATAATTCTTAACGTAATCACGTAATTCAAAGATCCATTCTTCTGGCAGCTGGACCAGAAAGGAGAAGATAGGCCAGGGTCGTTTGGAAGATTCGATTTAATGACACAACGACGTTCCCTAGCGGAATATCTTTGCGGTTTGGCCACGCCCAAACCTCCGCGAAGATTATAGGAAATTACCCGATTTTTGGGAGAAAAAATTGACCTCGAGCCGCGGCTCTTAAAACGGCCGATTTCATAGCAGAAATAAGGACCATTTTCCCTCTCTGAAGCGGCCTTCATGCCGAACACGAACATTCTTCTTCGTGAGCATTCTTCGTCGTTTATTTTCGAGAATATGTCGACGCTCGACAGACTGGAAATTATACCACGTGCATTGAGCTTTAAACATTTCACTGATTTCGTTCTTATCGTTTAATTGAAACAGCACCATCCACGGTGGGAGAATCTGCTGGCTTTCGGAATTAATTCCCACGCGAGCAACCGCGAGACGAGACAGGCTCGCGTCCCGATCGTAGACCCGTGTCCTTTTAAAGTTAAAGAGACTGTGAATGCCGCAGGAACCTAAGGGACATCGGTATATAAATCAACGTCTGTGTCGGTGAGAGCAAAAGAGAGAGAAAGAAAGAGGCAGACAACGAAGAGACGCGAACCGCAGACAAGAGAGTCCATGGTTCTCTCGGCTACTTATGCTAATGCCGGCAAATCAATTTATTTATATTTATTTATAGCATTCAAATGTCTCCTCGGGACCAGGTCGTATCTTGTTTCGTCCGTGGACCACCCGCAAACGAGAATCAATTTTGTCGCGAGCTACCGCAACATTACGAGGACAATGTAGAAATCGGCACGATTGTCACCGGGTTTCGATTGTTTCTCATGTCCAGTTTGAGGCGAAAGTGCGACGACACGATCGCTTATCGATTTCAAAAGACTAAAAATTCTCGAAGATTCAATTATTTGGAAATTAAAAAATTCATCTCGTGAAAATTGAGAAATCCAAATTCTAATTGAAAATTCGAAAAGAATCGAGAAAAATCTTTGAAAGATATGGAGCTTTGAAAGTTTAAACATTAACAATCAAAAAGTATAGGTATAGACTGCGTTCTGCAGTGATACGTGAAATTTAGATAAGAATAATCATCGACATTTGTTAAATGTCAGAGATTTATGCTATCGCTCGAATAAATTATGCATTGCGAGTATTTCAATTAACTGGCGTGTTGATCGCTGTTTCACGGTGCATTCTTTCGTGACTAGAGTCGCGACTATTAAATTAAGACTGTATTTCACCGAATATCTCATGAATCGGGCGCGGCTCGATTCGGAATTTAGTCACGTGATCCGAAGGAGGACGAACTTGCACGAACTGTTCAGTAGCGTACCAACGCATCTTGTAGTTGAAGTTTGGTTTATTTCAATTTTTATGAGTATCACAATGAAATACTCATTATACCTACAGAAATGTTTATTTGACTAAATTTCTCATCTATTTTAATAGTATGTTTTATTACTAAACATTATTATAATATTTAATTACTAAACATGTCCCATATATAATTTCGATTTGAAAGAAAATTTATTTAATCGGAGATAAATTTTAAATCTATTTATTTTCACTGGATGTTAATCCATATGAGAGTTTGCGTTATTTTATTTGTAATTGCAAAATATTTACTATGTCAGCCCTGTTACGATAACAGTTGATTAGTGGCGTAGTCACTCGTAACTTGTAGGCGTGGGCAGTCGGAGTAATTAATCGTTACGACTTGACGCGAGTTTTGAAGTTCTCATAAAGTGATCTCCAATTCCCAAGAGAATGGCCAACGAAACAAGCTTTCCTATTTTATTATCAGTATTATTCGTTCTCTGTTGCATTCAGCAAGGTAAACATTATTTTTCAAATTTAATCGTTTGACTTTCTATTTTAACCTCAAAACAGTCATGAAACATAAACCATAAAACAAATAATTTTACACAATTTCTTCGCATTATCGAAACAACAGTCGTGTAAAATATTCGTTGCTACAATGTATTATGCAAATGCGTGTAGTACAAATAAACAGTATTTGATTGCAAGAAACACCGAATAATTTTCCCTCTGTAAACAAATNTTATTTTATTTGTAATTGCAAAATATTTACTATGTCAGCCCTGTTACGATAACAGTTGGTTAGTGGCGTAGTCACTCGTAACTTGTAGGCGTGGGCAGTCGGAGTAATTAATCGTTACGACTTGACGCGAGTTTTGAAGTTCTCATAAAGTGATCTCCAATTCCCAAGAGAATGGCCAACGAAACAAGCTTTCCTATTTTATTATCAGTATTATTCGTCCTCTGTTGCATTCAGCAAGGTAAACATTATTTTTCAAATTTAATCGTTTGACTTTCTATTTTAACCTCAAAACAGTCATGAAACATAAACCATAAAACAAATAATTTTACACAATTTCTTCGCATTATCGAAACAACAGTCGTGTAAAATATTCGTTGCTACAATGTATTATGCAAATGTGTGTAGTACAAGTAAACAGTATTTGATTGCAAGAAACACCGAATAATTTTCCCTCTATAAACAGATAACGATAATCTCTGTATGTTTTTGCAGGATTATCTATCAAGTGCTGGGTTTGCAGGTCTGATTCTGATCCAAAATGTGCAGATCCATTTGATAATACCACTGTGCCGATAACTGACTGTAAACAAGAACCTGACTTAGAACATTTGCCAGGTGTAAGGCCTACCATGTGTCGTAAAATTCGTCAGAAAGGTGTGTGTGAATAAGTTCAAAATTTCACATAGCATGGTAACCAAATTTGCAGGGATTGTTATAAGTTAGTTTTTATTTTGATCCTTAGTCAACGGGGAATGGAGATATTTTCGTAGTTGTGCTTATATGGGAGAACCAGGAATTGAGGGGGATGAGAGATTTTGCCTTATGAGAACAGGGACGTACAATATATTTATGGAATATTGCACTTGCAATAGCAAAGATGGCTGCAATACAGCCTCGTACAATCATGGGAGCATATTTGCTTCAATGATAGGTTTAGCAATTTCCTTAAGATACGTACTTGTTTATACTTAACAATCTCAACCAAAGACTATTGATAGATCTGATTAGACAACATCTATTTAAACATATTTTTTTATGATATAAAGATTCGTTTGTACTTACTAATTCTTCTTGACAATTGTATGATGTGAACTTCAGGGAAGTAGCATATTTCACGTGAAAATTAGACTGATTATTTCACAAAACTATTTTATACCATTGACCGATTCTTTTTTTATAAGCATTTTAAAGTGCCTCTTTGTGCCTTACTAGAAAGATGATAACAATCAAGATATTTTTAAGACATTTTTTAATAATTTTAGAATATTGCAGATACATTTTTATCTTTTCTTAGAGCATTGCAATTTTTTATAGAAATATATTTTTAATAATTTTTAATACAAACATATATATATGCTAGTATCATACATATGTATGCTTTAATTTAGATTACTTGCGTAGTACAAAAGAAAAATATATTGATCAAATGTATTGAATTAACACTAACATTTAGCACAGTACAAGCAATATTGTAAATTCCGTCCATTATCAAATCGTAAACGTAATGTTAGTATAAAACGATTGTGCTTCTTATATTTTTATATGCATTTTCTACAAGTATAATTAATTATTAAATAACAGAAAAGTATGATTGATTGTATAATGAATCATTCTTTTATACGTTTGTACATGTGTATGATAAAAAAAAAAAAAGAAGAATAAATAAAGATCTATGGAAAACATTAAGTGTAAGAAAATAAAGATCATCCTTTATGTATAACAACAGGTGTATTACATATAAAATATATCTCTGTTATACAAATGTGTGTGTTAATACAAATCTTTTGGTGTGACTGTTTAGGCGTTAAACATATTTCCTGAAATGCAATTAATTTCCGTAACAAAATACATATACAATTAATTACAGCAATATAAATAATCTATTACAATAATTATATACGATATATTAATACGTTAATACCCACATTAATGCTTACAATTGAAACAATGAGCAAATTTTATACATGTCACTATCAGTTCTACCAAACAAATTCAAAAAATTCATAATATAAAATACTTTTCCACTGATTTTGTAGCTCATATTAAAAATATTTCAATACTAAGAGATCTAAAATAAAAACGCGTCACTATATTATACGTCGTACTTTACTTATCAGTTAAAAATTAGTTGCTTGCAATTCTTTCTGGCACGGAATTTAGTCGATCTCTTCGTTTATTCTTTTCATCATTAAGATTCTGTGAATGTCGCATTTGTTTCTATCAAAATATATATTTCTATACTGGTAGGCACTTATTGGACGGTTCCATCATTCCGATCCTTGACAGAAACTTTCAACCAAAGTTACGATCGCGATTTTTCTACCTTGGAATCGGGGACGGTTGAGTAAAACGATCGATATATACAAACAAATGGATAAAATACTTTTGTCCAAGTATGTCGCCTCGCGGCAAAATCATAAGATCCAGTGAAAATGAAATCAAGCGAAAATAAATTTCACGAATAGCTTATATACGAAAGTATGTAGTTTCGTATCCATAGATATTCGCCTAAGTATTCTTCGGAAACTACGCTATCGATCACGCGTTTACATATTCATAATGTTAGCATGAATCGAAAGTAGGTTCACGCTCGAAGGAAAACCAAGTTTATTGATCTGTTCGCGGTTCTGGTTTTCACTCGAATGCCTGCCATTTGGTTATCTGTTGTCCTGATTTCGATAGAGCTTGCTTCCATTGTTCCCCATAGGTTCCACCTACATCTGGTCCGATTGCAAAATGGCCAACGGTGGTTTTCTTCCCTGAAATAACACGAAACCATTCGTAACCAGGAATTAAATCGATTAAAAAGTAGCCGGTAAAATTTTCGCAACCTAGGTGGAGCAGCTAATGTATGGCTCACCTAATTTATTTTTTGAGACGAATTTAACAACGAAGCTAACATCCTTCAGTGCCCCCTGATACGGATTATCCGCGATCACTCTGGCCAGATCTGGCGCGAATTTCATCGTAACGCACGGCGCGAAACGATCGCTTTTCCAGAAGTGAGTCACTCTTCCATTGTCTACCACAGACATCTTGATATACATCTGTCCTTTCAAGGCCTCGTGCTCGTGCATCGTCTGTAACGAGCATCTCAGACGATGCAGAGACAATATCAGTCTTTCGCTACCCTCCTCATTCTTATTGGCCTTCTCTTGGCACAGTGACAACTCTACTTGGCCTTTCTTATTTTCCTTCTGCAACAGCGATAAGAAAAAATAATTTAACACGGTGTAGTGTACGTGTAGCTCGTACAATCAGTATTGTGTTATGCTACGATTGTATGATATATGCATTTGAAAATTTCTGAGAAGTTACCCTTTCTTCGGCTCCAGATATGCCACTGGCGATCGGTCGCAACGGTCTCCACATGTCACCAGTCGACACATCGGTCGGATGTTTTGGTTTGGGCGGCTTCACGTTGAAGTTCTTCGGGTCCAAGGAGATCGTCGTGGCACCTACAGTTCGCCTCTTATCGAACAATTTCCTCTCAGTGGTCGTAGTCTCCGCCGATTTGTCCGTCCCTTTGTTGAAGAATTGACTGAACAATTTATTCTTCGTTGGCTCCTGGTTCTCGGAGGAGGCACCCTGGCCATCTTTCTTCTTGTTCCCTTTCTTCGGAGATTCCTTGGTGGGAGACGAGGCCTTCTCCTCCTTCTTCTCGGTCGCTATCAACGGTTTGTCCTCAAGAATCGCGTACAACGTGGCCACGATGAACCTGGATCCATTGATCTCCTCCTCGACCACCTTCGTTTTACCGAACTTCTGTTTCGTCTCCTTGCGCAGAGGAAACGTAAATTCCTCGTTCCACTGCGGCCACGACTCGTTCTTCGACGTTGTCTCGAACTTCTCCTTTCCCGGTATCAGCTTCACCTGGAATAGAAACGACTTGCTCTCATTCCTGCTCGAGTTTCTCTCTGATACGTAAACGGCTCGCAGCGCGCAGTGAATAACTAATTGCTTCGATCAGGAACGTTTCCATCGAGTGTGTGCGAAACGTTCGCGAAGCTTATCAGCATCAACCAGCCACGAACGGTTCACGTGGAATTTTTTATTCTACGCCGTTCTTCCCATCGTTACTCACTCATCTATGCACAATTTTAATTATGCAGTCCGGCCAACGTCAGAATTCTTCACAAACAACGATCGAGAACATCGTTCTCCTCTTGGCATACAAAGAAAGTGGAGAAATCGATCGTGGAAAGAAGAAAATAAGAAAACCGCGGTCGCGCCGCGGGCAGAGTTTAGATTTCAACTCGACCATTGTAATTAATATATTTCAAACGTATCGTGCGCGGAGATAAGGAGACGTGGCACGATTCCTCGTTGTCTTCTAAGATTCGTGAACCAATAGGCGGTTTTGAAGTGGACGCGTGGGTTTCGTGCGATGGATGATTCCTTCGAGTTACGTAACGATAGATAATGATAGGAAAGACCGTCTAGATATCGAGTCTGTTGTACATGTATACTGTACATACCTTGACTACGTAGCTGTTGACTCGGGTGAAACCAAAATTTTGTGGCAAATGACGAGCGCCCAGCACAGTCACGTGCAACGCCTTCTCGTTGATCGAATGAACGATCCTAATGCCCACTTCCGGCTCCAGATTCACCGTACGATCCAACGGCGTGGACACGGTCTTCAGACTTGTATCTATAAAACTTTTGATCCTCGCCAAAGCCATTCTCGACGCGTGTTGCTGAATGTTTTCGTCGTGAATCCGTGCGTTCCTATCGGTTCCGAGAGATCAGTGATAACTCATGATTTGGGCAATGATAACTCGTGAGTTCATCAACGGTACAGTATTTTCCTCGACTGCGAACAGAAGAAGGCAAAGTGTCGTTAAAATTGCAAAGAACTATAACCTGGCGAAGCGATACACCTGGCGTGCTAAAAAATCTCTCTTAGAACAGTTTGCTATCGTTATCTAGCGTGTACTTTAATCCATAAATAGACGCATTTTTTCCCCTCCCTCTTTTTTTTTTCTTTTTTTACTTGACAAATGAGCTGCGTCATTGTCGTTGACAATAATCGAACTCGCGTCAGAGTTTACCGCGCTTCGGTGCAACGTTCTTCGCGGTTCTGGACGAGCGATAAGAAGCAAGCGGAAACGGTCGAGCTACGATCAACGTCGATGAATAACGGTATATTTCAAAGAGGCTCGCTGATCGTGAAGCTTCGTGCCAGACTTCGAGCAAAACTGTAATGCCTATTCCCGAGTAAACTTGACCAGAAAAACCGGACAGGTATATCTGTCAGCTGTTCTGTCCGATGCGCTCCGTTCTCATAAATCCACGATCTCGAGTTATATTAAGAACACGAAAGAAATCTATTCGAAGAGATGCATCCCACCAGCGATCGAACTTTCTCCGGCTTGGAGAAGAAAATTGTCCCAGTCACCGGGCGTTGTCATCTGTTCGTTACGAGGAAAGACCGCTTGGAAACAGCGATCTAATACCTACCTACCATAATCACGATGATTGACGACCGGCTGTGTGTGGTGTAGCGTGGCTCGCGAAGAACTGGCCGGTTTCTCGACGAAGCACGTTGCCAAGGGACGTTCACTGGGCGCGTCTGGCAGCGAATATTTACGACGAAGCGTCAGATCACCGTTTCCATGACCGCAACGTAAACACGTTATAATTGGATATAGGTTGCGTGTCTTTCACTGACGATGTACCGCGTCGCCACGCGGTTCGGTCGCGATCCTTTCAGGCCTGTTGCGCATCATGCAGCTCGTTCGAGGCGAAACCACGTCACCGAGGACCACTGATGCGAATCTTCCGATGCGTGGTACGTAGAAGTGGCGCGTGTTCGGGAATTAAAAGCAATCACACCGTTGAATCGGCACCTCCAGCTTCGAACGACGCGCTCCCGTGGTATGCAGCCTGCGCTTTCGCGTGGGTTCCCTTTATAAGGCGGCAGACTGCAGATCAGGGACGGAGTATTTTCAAGGCACCTATTCTCCGGGCACCCGTGCTGCGACATAGAATTTTGCTTTCATTGAGAAGGTTCTTGCAATCTTGAGGTAAATCGTGTAAACAGCTTGGCTCAACTTGTGAATACGAAAAGGGATTAAATTGTGAATATGAATATGCAATTGTACAAATGTAGAAATAAACGAATAAGGAAGATTATATGTTATAGATATAAGGGTAAGAGTGAATGTGAAAGAGTGTATTGGTTGATGAGATAATATGTGAATGATTAGTGTATTTGTATTACTCCGTTCATAATGTGTGTTATTATTGTATCTATGATACAATGAGATGTATTAGTGTGATTGACAGGAATGATGATAATCTTCAATGTTCAGTTTTACATGATTTACAGTTCTGCAGACGTTTATAAATATTCATATAGTACTAATATATAATACAAATGTAAGGAACAGATTTTTTTTAATTGATTATGAATGTTGCTCCTAAGTATATTTTATATCAAAATGTCACATCTCATCATTCTTTGAGTCAATTGTATCTATTGCTCCGAAAAATTTTGATGCAAGAGGACCAGGCACGTAGAATTGTGCTTACGCTACTGTTGCAAAAAACTGGCCAGTCGTACTAAAGTAGAGGCCCTACTCTTACACTTCATCGTACAATCTTTATAGACTTTACTCGGTTCCTGACGCCTGTTGCGCACACAAGGTCGCGCATTCATGTGCGTGTGCATGTGTGTAACTGTGTGCCTGTACGTATACATGAAACGTGTGCGCAAGTAAATACGACGTGGTGAATGAGAGTGTATAAATACAGTGTCGTACGAACGACAAACTGAGCCCTTGATATCCCACAACTCTGTTAATTACAAATTAAATGTATTATAATGATAAATTAATCGAATTAAAAAAATATTAAAAGATGTTGATATATATTTGAAGAAAAATTCGTATAATTTTCTATTCACTTTATCACTTACGCTTTTCCATCTTCCAATTAATATTCAATAGTTAGATTTGAAATTACTGATAGTTAGAAGAATCAGATTACTTATTGTGTCGTGTTGGATTTATATTAAGTATTTTATTATTAAAAGAAATAATCAAAAAAAGATGGAGATTAAAAGAAATAATTGAAAGAAATAAAAGGATATTAAATTGACGCGTAGTAGATCTAATTGTAATGTGTAACAATATCAGATAAACAAGAGAATGGAATGCAGCACAATGCATTGTGCTGCATAAAAAACAAATCTCGAGCATAATCGCGGCGTCACGAATGTGATGAATATAAATGTATAAAAAAGGCAATAGATTATATATCTTTTCTAATTTCCTTAATTTGGATTATTGGATTCAGTACGTATATCTCGTCCACACGGCTTTGTGAATCTAAGTAATTATTCACGTACATATTTCAAACCTTTTACTTTACTTTCGTGGGCTTGTTTTCTCATTAAGATTATTTGCTTGTATTTTATAATATATGACAACTATTTGAATTATCAGTATTTTGTTTTATAGTTTAGTGGGAGTGAGATGATTCACATCTTTAAAGATTCTATCAGTATGTCTGTCAGTACGCACTTAGAGTTTTACTCTACGCATAATAAACTACATTGATTACACGTGATGACATGCAAGGATACGTGTAATAGATGTATTGGCATTTATTGTTGAGCAACTGTGGCTGTCATGCTTAGAATTATATGGGGTGGTGTTACTTAACCTCAAAACGAAATGACACTACTACGGAAAGCATTTAATGAATTACTAACTTGCCAGTAAATGACAAAACGGTCAAAGAGTCATACTTTAAGATCTGTATTTCGTGACTTTATCTTTAATCGACCATGTCACATTCTTTAAATTTCATGATTACAATTTCAATTGAGTTTCGAGCAAAGTAACTTGAAATTTGAAATAAAAAAAAAAATCGTCCTATATTAATGATCAATGAAATATTCTAGGTTCCAACATTGTCAAACGATTTCTGGTTCTGCTAGTAAGTCGAACGTTTCCCGCGTCCGTCGTTAGATGGCTGTACTTATCCTTCGAACCCCTACCATCCCCAATAACGACCATCCCTCCTGTGAACAGCTGTTCTGCGCCGCCATGGCGCACGCGACTTCGTGGCATCAAAAACGCTCTCGACGTTTTCGACCTTACCGGTTCGCGACAGTGTTTACGTATTCCGCATTGTTACATTTCGCGTCGCATTCCTGGTCGTAGAACGGTTTTCGCGTAGAATGAGTGCGGGAAATAAGTGTTCGTGTGTTGTGTCAGAGTGAGAACTGCAAGCTTTTCCATTCGCGAGGTCCACCGGTTCGACCGTCACATCTGAGAGGTAAGTGACGCATTACCATTTGATGTTGCTTTCACTCGAATACAAATATATATATATATATATATATATATATATATATATATATATATATATATATATTTTTATATATGTATGTAT